>MU825446.1:0-104342 GCA_029204205.1 Desmophyllum pertusum | reverse complement strand
CCGACATGAAATCGTTCACAGAGAGTAGGAAAATGTTAACACGAAGAAGAAAACTTCATATGACTTAAAAATTATTCAAGGAGTTCCTTGCAAGTGAAGACGAAAGGAGAGAAGTTCGGAAAGTCCAGCCACCGAGCTGCAACAGTTCGCGGTAAAGTTTGTGCTTTTTGTCGTTTGTCTATATAATAAAAAGAACATTACACGGTGGCTTGAAGATATGAATTTTATTTTCTCGTGTTAAAAACAATATTTTACTCACTCGCTGCGCTCGTTCGTAAAATATTGTTTTTTACCACTCGAAAATAAAATTCATATCTTCGCGCCGCCGTGTAATATCCTCTATATATTTTTACTCGTTGTTTGTATTTTGACTCGTCCTGCGTGCTCGTCAAAATATACAGCGATACTACACAATTAACTGTCTAATAAGATATATTTCTCTCCTTACTACCCGCGCCTCCGAATCAGTACTGCTTTTCAGTTGCGTGTGATTTAAAAACTTTTCCTTGGAAATGTGACCATTCTCCCGTGCTTGTAATACGTACATGTGCCACAGACTAGCTGACTGGTCGATTAGGGGACATACTTCATGGAAAAACCCAACTTCATCAGTCACTGTAGCATCACGCGTTGCACCATGGTCTATGGTTGCACTTAGAATTTTATCTTACAATAGCAGCAGCAACAATTTATTTTGTACAGTAAGTACAAAACGTTCTTTAACTCACCTGGATATTGTAAGAAATACCCTCGAGAAGCCTTGTACTCCTCCTCCGGAATCACGGTCGTAAGTTTCACCTCGATAAGGCCAAGCTCCTTCAGAAGGTCCTCTGTCACAAGGAATTGTTGCGCCATTTCATTTAAGTGACCTGTACAATAGTCGTCCCACAATCCATCAAGTATTTCCAGCGAGCTACATTCTACTGTGATTATCAAGCTCCCTGGCTTACTGTCCACAATCAACACTTTCCGTACCTTCTCCAAATAATTTACCAAGCCATTCAAGTGCTTCATCGCAGCCAGGTTCAAACGTCCTGTGAGGTAGGTGAGGCGCCATTTTTGATGCTGGCTGTCCCAAAACTTCCTGGACCAGGTCCTGAGATGGCCTCGCAGTCGATCCGAATTTGAAGAATAGAAGTCAAATGTAGGGTTGATTCATTCGGAATGTTGTAATCCTTTAAAGTTCGGCCATCCTCGAGTTGCTTGCCAGCAAAGATGAGGACGCTGTTGATCAGGCGGAATCCCTTCTTTGTCTTGAATTTCAGCTTTAACATTTCTGGATGGAAGATTCCTGTCCCACTTCCAAAGTGATCGTCTTCCCAGTCCAACGTCTGTACAAAGATTTGCATAAGACCACTAAAGCTCTGGGAATCTTAATCTTAGAATCAAGTGTAGGACGAATTCGTCCCTAATGTTGTAGTCACTCAGAGTTCGACCATCTTCGAGTTGTCTACCAGCAAAGATGAGACGCTGTTGATCAGGCGGAATCCCTTTCTTTGTCTTGAATTTCAGCTTTAACATTCTGGATGGAAGATTCCTGTCCCACTTCCAAAGTGATCGTCTTCCCAGTCAACGTCTTTACAAAGATTTGCATACGACCACTAAAGCTCTGGGATCTTAATCTTTGAATCAAGTGTTAGGATGGATTCGTTCCTAATGTTGCAGTCACTCAGAGTTCGACCATCTTCGAGTTGTATACCAGCAAAGATGAGACGCTGTTGATCAGCCGGAATCCCTTCTTTGTCTTGAATTTCAGCTTTAAACATTCTGGATGGAAGATTCCTGTCCCACTTCCAAAGTGATCGTCTTCCCAGTCAACGTCTTTACAAAGATTTGCATACGACCACTAAAAGCTCTGGGATCTTAATCTTTGAATCAACTGTAGGACGGATTCGTTCCTAATGTTGCAGTCACTCAGAGTTCGACCATCTTCGAGTTGTCTACCAGCAAAGATGAGACGCTGTTGATCAGCCGGAATCCCTTCTTTGTCTTGAATTTCAGCTTTAACATTCTGGATGGAAGATTCCTGTCCCACTTCCAAAGTGATCGTCTTCCCAGTCAACGTCTGTACAAAGATTTGCATACGACCACTAAAGCTCTGGGATCTTAATCTTAGACTCAAGTGTAGGACGGATTCGTTCCTAATGTTGTAGTCACTCAGAGTTCGACCATCTTCAAGTATTTTACCATCAAAGACCAGAAGTTGCTGGTCCGGTGGAATTCTTTCTTTGTCTTGGATTTTCGTCTTCATGTTCTCAATAGTATCGCTTGGTTGGAAGTCCAAAGTGATCGTCCTTCCAGTATCCCGCATCTTTACGAAGAGTTGCCCATCACTCCGAAGACCCAAGTGTCGACTTGACCTCGAGCGAACGGTGGGATATTTCGGAGTGCGGTCTTCAATGACACCCAGCGGCATCCTTTGCTGTTCCTCAAAGACTTGAGGCCCTTGTCCTGGTGTCAACTCTGAACCGAATCGCGCGCTGCTTGTACTTGTCATATATCGTGGACTATGAGCTGAAAGAAAGAACATAATTTAAAAACCAGATTAAAAAACGGAGTACAGATATTGCCTCCTGGAGTTGGCTTAATTAATTCACAAATGTGCAGCTGATTAAATGCACAATGGAGGAAATTGTTAAATGCGTAAATGTAAGTAAATCCTCTTTTTCCTCCTCGCCATCGGCGCGCCTGAGTCAGTAATACTTTTTAGTTGCGTCATTAAAACACAATTATGTGTGAATAAAAAAAGCTCTTGTGGGAGACGCGGTGGCCTAATGGTTGGCGCGTTGGACTCCGGATCGAGGGGTCTGGGTTCGAGCCCTGGCCGGGGTCATTGTGTTGTGTTTTCGGGCAAGGACACTTTACTATCACAGTGCCTCTCTCCACTATAAATGGATACTGGCGGCAAAATGCTGGGGGTAACCTGCGATGGACGGGCATCCCATGCAGGGGGAGTAACGACACCCATCCATCGCTCGATGACATGAAGCGAGTGACTACGTCATCGCTTAAAAAATACCCGGTATTAATTTCAAGAGAAAATAAAGGACAGAGAGGGAAACTAGGCGCGTTGGACTGGGATATGTGAATTTTACTAAAGTTATTTTAAGAATATAAACTGTAAACTGCTACACAAAGAAGTTTGAAATTGAAAAACACAAGAATATTTTGATGTGATTTGACTAATAATGATGCATGGAGCAGGCTCGACAAAGACAAAAGCGAGCGGTCGGTTTATTGCTTGCCGTGGAATATCACTCCAAGAGAATCACTCTTATAACTGTAAAAGGGAAGAAATTAGTCTTAGAATTGAAATGTGAGGCAATATTTGTGGAAATGTTCACAACCTCCTGGTAAGAATAAGTTGTTTATTTCGAACGAATGGCATAATTCTGAAATTTATAAACGGTATACAAACTTGTTCAGAATCAATAGTTTTTGCATGCTCTACGTGTCACGACTTGTCCCCTGGTAGCCGGTCAGAGGTCAGTCAGAGGCAATGCGTAAATTTTAAAATTCCACTTTTCACCTCGCGCTAAAAAAATTGTTTAATTGTTACCGCTCAAAGTTGCAAAAACAACCAGCACTTCTACATGCGGATAGGCTGGAGCCAGATAAAATATTCTAATTTGCTGGATACAAAATTACACACTCACCTGGACCATGTACGAAATACTCTCGACAAGCTCTATACTCCTCCTCCAGAATGGTTGTTGTGAGTTTTCGCATCTGTGAGGCCAAGCTCTTTCAGCAGATCCTCTGTCACAAGGAATTTTTTGCGCCATTTCATTTAGATAACCTGTACAATAGTCGTCCCACAATCTGTCAAGTATTTCCAGCGAGCTGCATTCTACTGTGATTACCAAGCTTCCTGACTTAGTATCCACAATCAACACTTTCCGTACCTTCTCCAAATAATATACAAAGGCATTGAAATCCTCTGGTTTTGTTGGATTAATTGTATGCAAGTACTTGAACGCAGCGAGGCTCAAAACATCCTGTGGACTAGGATGGGCATCATAATTTCGTACTGAACTTCCTGACGCTTCTGCTGAATCTCTGCTGAATCTCTGCTGAATCTCTGCTTGGGGTTCCTGTGAAGTTACTACCATCTTTGAAGAAGCACCTTGTGGGACCAGGTCCCGTGATTGCCTCGCAATCGATCCGCAGTCGAAGTCGAGCTGTTAGGAAATATCAATAAGTTATCTTTACTGCGCCTTTCAATAACATGCGAACTCTGCACAATCAACGGCTGCCTTTAACGCTGCCTGCTTTACGCGGACGTCTCAGGAAACAGAAGCTCACTTCAACGGATTTAAAAGGTAGTTCTTTGTATTTTCTTGTCATTTCAGCCTTAAACATTTAGTATCCGAGGCTTACAAATTGGGTTATTTTCATCCGTGGAGTTTCTAAATGTATTCACCTAATCTGTAGCCTGCGAGAGCAGACGTAATTTCCGCGGGGAAACTCGAGCCGGAAATTACGTCTGCTCTCGCAGGCTACCTAATCTGGGGACTTCGGTAACCAAGCGTTTGGCCCAGATACTAAGCCTATTTGGTACTAACTCTCACATGCGTCTTTGTGATCAGAACTCGCGCTTCGGCATTCGCATGAGTTTCCTCAATGCCTAGGATTTAATAGGGGTTGGGATTCCCGATCGGAACGTTGACTTTTGAATGGACGGAAGATAGTGGAAATTCGCGTCTCTTAAAGCTTCCGACATAAATCTACCATGAATTCAGGTGGGACCTCGCATACAAAACACGAAATGTGTGAAATCATATAAACTAAATTCGATTTTGAGACGACATTACGGCTTTATAATGACGGCTAGTTGGGAGAAAATATATTCCGTATTGGGCGGGTTTTTTTTCAAATGCCAATCCAATACAGTTCTTCTTCGTGGTGCATGGAAGGATTGAAAGAAAGTGTGGTGTTCTGGGTACTAGTAAAATATCATTTGAATGAAGCACTGCATGATGGCGACCCTTGGTGTGGTTTACTGACTGTTGTGCCCTAACTTACTGTCATCTTATTACAGGGCCCACGTAGCAATTTTTTGAGTGGTGGTGGGGGGGGGGGGGGGGGGGGGGGGGTAATGGGAACGCGTAAGCGTGAGCCATGTAGGGTGGTCCGGGGACATGCCCGCCCGGGAAAATTGTGAATTCAAGTCCTCTGAAATGGCTGGAAATGCATCTAAAATTAATAAGCGTGGTGCAAATTACCAACTTTCAGCACTTAAAAAGCGACTGTTTTTAATACAAGAATCAACATTTATTATCCGGTCTTTGAGAGTTGTCCATTTTTTCGAAAAGCAATCAGAGATTTTTATAGATATTTTCTTTCCAACAGCCAGTTGGTTATCACGCAGGACTCCCGTGCCCTGCGATGTCCAGAGCTGTGTATAATTCTCAGTTTAAAGTATCTATGGCGATAAAATGTTGCCATAAAAACGTTTCTCTATAAAACGCAAAGATACAACTACTGCTCAAAAAAACGTTAACTAGTGAAATTACTTCTGGAAATTTTTATTATTATTAATTTTTTTTAGAAAAAGTGGGGGGGCTAAAGCCCCCAGCCCCTCCCCCTGCGCGGTCCCTGTATTATCCATTGAAACACTACAGAATGCAAATAAAAAACGGCTGTAAATAGTAAAAAAATCTACTAACAAACAGTTTTTTTTAACTGACCTCCAGCTGCTTGAGGGCCACCACTTGGGGAGCTGAGTAGTTGATGTACGTCTCCCAGCTTATCTTTGATGTCTTTGGCTTCCTCTCGAACTGCTGTCTCCAAATTCTGGGCTTTTCTCTTCTATTACCCGTGTCGTTCCTTCTATCCCTCGCTGAACACCTTTAAAACTTGTCTCCAAACGTTCCACCCCTTCTTGACTTGAGGATTTCAGTTTCTCTATCGCTTCCTTTATTTCCATATCGTTTCTATACCACGTGAGCAGTTCCTGTACATTTCTTTCATCTTCTGCTGTAAGAGGATCCTTTAGAAAGTTATCAACGGCCTCCTGCCATTCCTGTTTCTTTGTTGGGCTGATTTGTCCCGCAATTCTGACAAGAGCTTCGCCGATTTCTTGCCAAAGCCGCGGGAACTCATCATCTGTTATCTCCATGCTTTGGTTCACGTGACCGTACACTGAGTTGCGGTAATATTTAATTCTCGCTAAATCTGCAGTTAAAGTTTGGTCTGGACTTGTTGGTAGAGCATCCCAACCAGTGGAGGGAGGGACGAGGCCACATATTGTCCTTAGTAATCTGAAGAGCAGAGTGACATCAAAATCTGTTGACTTGCCGCACACCCCTGGGGAAGGATAAAGACAGTCCCCACTGTGGCTTGGTGAGCTTTGCAGATTTTAGTTGCTTTCTTTGTAGCAGGGTTGTTCAATCTTCTGGAAGACTTTTAGGTGGACAAATCAGATCAAAACTCTCCCTCAGAAGCACGGTGCCTCCACTTATTAAAAGTCGTGTCACACGTTGAAAATTTGCTTTTCCAGTTGTTGAACGAAGCACTTCATCTGGATCCATTTCACAAGTCAGACCGCGGTAGAAATACTGACCCACGTTGCTACGGAATGGATCAGTTTCACCTCATGATTCAGATGGAAAACATCGCATCCTGGTCAGCGGTCTGCGGATTAATGGGAAATGTCAGTCTTGGTATGACCACCTTATCCTCAAATAAATGAAAGATAATTTTCACGAAAGCTTTTTGAAAGAAACACAGGACGTTAAAGGTTTTCAATAGGGTACGATTCAATACGTTGGTCTGTAAAACCATTTTTGGGGTCCTATGTTCTAACACGATTGCTGCTGCTACAGGCTTACTATCTTCTGTGGTAATAGTTAGCTAAATACCGTATTTTCTCGATTAAATGCCAGAGGCGTTTTATTTAGGGACTGTGCAATAATTACCAGGAAGGGGGGTGGGGGGGGGGGGGGGGGTTGGAAAACCAGAGGGGGGGGGGGCATAAAGTAAAATCAAAGCAAGGATAGGGGTGGGCTCAAGGTAAATAAGTCACTCAAGAGAGAGAGGGGGGGGGGGGGGGGGGGGGCTTAACATTTTATTTCATTTCAAGTACATATTTCATTGGCGAATCCATACCTATTTATGCGGGGACAGAAAAATTTTCCGGATCTCAAAAATAACACACATGCTCTTTTCCTTCTGCTATGGCTCTGTTGTACATTGCTACGGAGGTGATGTTTGTTCCAGACGCGGATGTCCAACAATTAAACATGTAGTAGGAGCTCTTCTTTCTGTTATAAGATTTTAATCCACAGGTGCGTGTAGAGAAAATGCAGGGTACTTGTATAAAAGGTGTGTGTATACTGTGAGGGGGGGGGGGGATCATACATTAATTTCTGACTGATTAGAGGGGGCAATAAACTAAATTCACTCCTTTAGGAGGGGGGTATTACCTAATATTTTCCTACATGAAGCCCATTTTTCAACCCAACCCCCCCTGATAATTATTGCACAGTCCCTTAAACTCGGCCTTGTATTTAAGGCGTTTATTTGAGGCCTGGCATTTATTAAAACACGGTGTGTTTTTCATCATTTTTGACAGTTCTTATTTCTTTTGCTGGTTTTATATAAAAATTTTACAGAATTAAAGGATTAAATGCCAGCACGCAGTATTCGAGGCATGCATTGTAACGCGCATGCACTTCCACTTCTCTCAAATTCGCAAAACATTGCAGAGATTATATATATCAGTAATCTGCAAACCTTGACTGCACAGATCCAGTGGCATTGATAAGAACCGTTTATTGTTTTAATCTCCAACCCCTCCCCCCTGCCATGGCCAAGCCCGAGCCTACACGCCTGAGTTTATGGTGCAATAGTCAATAGCTATGCACGCCACCTTTTTACATAAAACTGGCGTCTTGCCGGAGGCGATTGTCAAACTGTCTAACACAGTTTTATGCAAATAAATCGAAAGTGTTTGTTTCGTCACATCTGACTGCATTCCTATACGGAGTTTCAAAAATGTTCCGAAAAGAGACGCGAGAGACTCTTAACACGTCAACCTTACCTATCACGGTACCCAAAGCAACACGAATAGTTACACTTTGTGGCAATCAAGAACGTCTACAATGGGAGAAACCGTTAATTGTGGATTAGAGGGTGTTGAGTTGTTAATCTTGCGTTTATCTTAACGAAATCATTGAAGTAAAACGTTGATATCATGAAGTAGTTTAGAGTCTGGATTTCGAGCATTCACTGAGTTAGCAAATTTATTAATAAGCGAGCTGCAGTTTGAAAAAATGTCAAACTATTGTACGGAATGCATTTCAGTTCTGTGGTTTTCACAGGTAAATGTTTTCGTTCAGGTATTTTAACAGTTAACTTTTCACTCCCTAGTATAAAAGCCCTTCTCGAACCAGCCTCTGTAGTTGATTTGTTTTTTCGCTATGCAATATACTGTCAAAGTCTCTTGGTGTGTACGCAACCTAAGTCCCATTACTTTTCGGGCGTAATGTTACGGCCTTCGGAGCTGACTAAGTTAATTACCTTCGGTACTGATCCTCAGCAAAATGCATTTAAAACATTACCGCCAACTATTTTTGAGATCTTTACCATTAAACGAAAGTAAAACTCCGACTGAAATGAAACAAACAACGAATTGAAGATTATATTTTCACCTCACCTCTGGGCTTGTACAGTTAACTTCAAGGTGCAGTGTATAGTTCTGGACAATTCCCTTCAGTTGAGATACTCGGAGAAAGCGGAAGAAGTGGTTGAACGGTTCACTGGAAAAACAAACCAAAACCCAACCTCACTGGGAAGGGGAAATAGTGGGACGCTAACTCGTCGGCCAGTCCCACTCTAATGAGAAATCGTGAAACGCTGGGAATGAAAGGATTACAGAGGAAAGAGGAGACGTTTTCTTCTCCTTACCATTCTTCCCCGAATTTTAAAACTTTCTCATTATTGAGTCAACTGGGGCTAAGTCTGGGGCGGACAGGAGATATTATTTGCGTTTGTATACGACACAACTTTAGAAAATTTACACCCCCACCCATTACGTATACCCCCTTGTTATTAGAAACTTGAACAGCAAAACCGCAATAGAATTCGGAGTTTGTAACGGTTAAATTACAACTACAATCAAAGATCCTCATCTTCGATCAAACATATATGTATCCTCCCCTCGTCCCAATTTTGACAAGGCCCTGGGGACGAGGTTGTCTGCTCTCATCTTTTGCATCCTCGTGAAAGAAGTCTGTTTAAACAGGGTTTTTTTTTTCAAGCAGTAGGACCGCGACACCCAAGATTTTTTCTAACTGCTCATGAGACCAAATTAAGACATAGCTGTTTTTCATGCTAATCCACGTGGTACGTTAGATTCCCTGCTAGTAGAGTCTCCTTTTAAGTTACCTTTTACTTCACGTTACCTTTTACTTAGCCTGCAAGCAAGCTCTCTTAGGTTTTTTGGGGGGAGAGCTTGTTCGCAGGCTACCTTTTACTTTACTCTGCTTACTCTGAAAGGTAAACTCTGCTCAGACTCGAAACGATTCCTGTTGAAGCATGCCGATAGCGTTACTAAGCGACCAAACAAACTTTCGCACGTGATCATATGTCGCATGTCACAAGTTACAGCCCTTCGCGTTGTAAAATATTCATAAGTACTCGACATAAATGCTCTAAATGCGACTTACCAGTGCTGTAACAACACAATGAGATTCATCAACAAACTATTTCCAATCAACCTTTCATCAATCTTTCCCAGAAGTTGCTTTGTTTGTAGTTGCTCGAGGCATTCCGGGCTGCAGTGAACAGCACAACATCGTCGAGTCTCGATATCTTGCGATGGGAATGTAGCACAAAACCTTCGATGCCCTATTTACGGTATGAAATCAATTTTATCGGCAATCAGAGAATTGAGTGGCGAAATAACCACGACGACAGGTTCAGGAGGAAGGCTTGAGATGCTTTACAACACGTTTGAATTCTCCCACGTCACGCCATGTTGAAATGTGGGCTCAATATTCACCAGCGGCCAGATTGAACAGCATGCGCCTTGTCACTGTGGGCTCCGTTACTTGTCAGCGATAATGCCAGCAGGCATGCGTACTGAATACTTCGCGACAACCAGTTTATTTCGTCCACGATCGACGGCGGTTAGATCAAACATCGTTTCGAGTCAGTCACCTTTCAGAGTAAAGTAAAAGGAAAACGTAAAAGGAGACTCTGCTAGCAGGGAATACGTTAGACTGTACCACGTGATTTTGTGGTACACATAAAACATCCCACGTGATGCGTATTCTAGTGCGCAGCCGTATCCCCCTCAACCACTGGTCGAGGGGCGACTGGGTACGAGATTGACTTTCACTGATTCTCGACCCTTTGCTCATTTTTGCGCACGTTGGACGCGGCCAGAAATCAAGGGCTCTGGGGTTGAAATGGACTTATCTGTCTTGAGATTGTTTTTTCAATACTTGGGAAGGGGCGCAAAAGGTTTTCGGTTACCGCGGTCAGGTCCAGCAGTACTATCCAAAATATTCCACGTCGAGGGCAGTTAGTAATTTGTATTGGCAAATTCTTGCTTGTTATATCCGTCTTTATACACTAACCGAGATAGTTCAGTGTCGGCCAAGAAGGCCTTAAAAAAATAGATATACTCATGACGTATCTCTACTCCAGTCTAGTCCTTATTTGGGTCGTCACGCAACGCTTCTCTCATTGACTACTGAGTTGTCCAATTGTGATTTTCGATTCCGTACTTTACGTAAACAACCAATCAGACACTACAAGTTAATATAATATAATAATAATATATTCAAGCATTCCACAATGTCTCAATGCTTAACAGTAACAAATAAATCAATAATGGAACTATCCGGCCTATGTACAAACATGTTATAAAACGTAAAAATATTGAGCAAAAAGATAAGTCTTTAAAGAAGTCTTAAATTTACAGAGTGTCACAGATCTTATATACACCCTGTAGTGTTACGTCATCACTATGGAATTTTTTTAAATCTACAACGTCTCTCACACGGGTTAAAAAGATTATATACTTAACAATTATTCGCCGAAGGCGAAGTGAATATTGGGGAATATTCCCCGAGACGAAGTCGAGGGGAATATTCACCAATATTCACGAGCCTGAGGCGAATAATTGTTTTATAATATACAAATTGCAGGGAAAATGTCGAATTTCTCCGAAGAAAAACTGGAAAAATACGAAAATATTCCGCCATTTTTTCCCCGAGACAAAAACATTTTGAACTTCGCGGCATTTCCAAATAAGGTAGAGGAGGGTATAATGCCTCTGAGACCATGAGTAGGGAACCAATCAAATTGCTTGAAAATGCATTATCCCATGGTTAGTATATTATAAATTTCTTTATCAACCAAAATTTTAGGGTAATAAAAAAAGGATAATTACTATTAAAATTTTACCTACAACCTTCCTGTATAACCTTGCAGGTTTGGAAGTATCTGCTCTTTATATGTGTTAACTGGATTGCCCATTATCAGTTTTCTCTCTAAATAGTACTTAATTTGTGTTTGGAAACTACGTGGATTATAGAAGCTACGTTGTGGAGTGCTTCTTGAAAAATCCAAATTTTTCAGGTTCGTCCGAATTCGAAGATTGTTCGACCGGCCTGATGTCCAATGTGATCATGTTATTGGATTACTCACGCCAGTCACACCAGCTATCGTCACGACGATATCTTACGTTTACTAAGCAACCACTCTGACGTCGACTCCGGGCTCAGTGAATGTTCTCTCTAATGAGATTTAAACTAAAACTGACGACATGTTTCCACGAGTGGAAATGGTTGATTGTATTGTCGCTTATGAACAAGAGAGGATGATCTATGAGAAGGATTCCCCATACCCCGTGATAATTGAGTTCTTTTGCGCTAAATGCTGTAAAAGTTGTTTTTATTCCCTTCTGCTTGAGGCTCCGACATGCCCTCATTGGAACTGCCCAATCAGGTAGCGCTCTTAAAATTGCCCAGATGCGGGATGGAAATTACAATTAGATATAAAAAAAATTATCATTGGACACACATGTTTAGGGGAATCATTCTCTTAGATTATCCTTCCTTGTTTACGCTCATTCGCGGCCAGCCCCAATCAAATTGTTCTGTTAACACGTATATGTGGATCCTGCTGCAGATTAAACGTGTACATTAATTATAACGACTCTGGGAAATCCTTTTCTAGTGCTATCCTTTATCTTTGTTTTCCAAGCCCCGTTTACACAAAATTCGTTCAACCTCTAGCACGTGCATACTGTTTACACGTGGGTATTCTTGTCATCTGCTTACACGGGGGCTGCAAGAAGGCTCATTATCAGTGAAGCGCCCGATGACTGGATAATGTAGATCCATGTCTTATATTGTAGTCTCTCAGAGTACGGTCATCTGTTACCAAATATAATGATGTCAGCTGGGATTGCCGCTTCGTCATCCTTAATTTTCCTTTTCACCTTCTTGATGGTATCTTTCGGTACAACGTTTAATATCATAATCTTCCCAGTTAGCGGCGATTTCACAAATATTTGCATATCTTGACCACCACGTCGTCTTACATCTAACCGTAAGATTGATTCTTGCTGAATGCTGTAGTGACTCAAAGTACAACCATCTTCGAGTTCCATACCGTCCAAGAAGAGACTTTGTTGGTCTGGTGAGAACCCATGTTTGTCATAGATTTTCTCTTTTACATTCTCTACATTATCGATCGGTAAGGACGTCTAAAGTAGTCGTCTCTCCAGTTGGCATCATGACATGAATTTCCCTGCACAACATGCTCTTCAGTTCCAAATGTAGGGTTGATTCTATCTGAATGTTGTAATCCTTTAAAGTTCGGCCATCCTCGAGTTGCTTGCCAGCAAAGATGAGACGCTGTTGGTCAGACGGAATCCCTTCTTTGTCTTGAATTTTAGCTTTTACACCTTGGATGAAAGTTTCCGGTTCCACTTCCAAAGTGATCGTCTTCCCAGTCAGCGTCTCTACGAAGATTTGCATGTCAGTTCGCAACCTTATAACCAGGTATAAGGTTGATTCTTTCTGAATGTTGTAATCCTTTAAAGTTCGGCCATCCTCGAGTTGTTTGCAAGCAAAGATGAGACGCTGTTGGTCAGGCGGAATCCCTAATTTATCTTGAATTTTAGCTTTTACACCCTCGATAGAAGTTTCCGGTTCCACTCCCAAAACAGATCGTCTTCCCAGTCAACGTCCTTACAAAGATTTGCATGCGGCCAGTTCGCGACGTTAGAACCAAGTGTAGGGTTGCTTCTCTCTGAATGTTGTAGTCATTCATAGTGAAACCATCTTCAAAGTAGTTTAGCAGGAAAGAACAGACGTTGCTGGTCAGGTGGAATTCCTTCTTTGTCTTGGATTTTCGTCTTCATGTTCTCAATAGTATCGCTTGGTTGGAAGTCCAAAGTGATCGTCCTTCCAGTATCCCGCATCATTACGAAGAGTTGCCCATCACTCCGTAGACCCAAGTGTCGACTTGACCTCGAGCGAACGGTGGGATCTGTCGGAGTGCGGTCTTCAATGACATCCAGCGGCATCCTTTGCTGGTCCTCAAGTTGAGCGCTATCTTGACCTAATCCTCCTGTTTGTGGTGTAAGTTCATGAGGTCCTTCCCCTGGTATCGCCTCATAAAGCCCTTCTTCTGGTGGTAACCTCATTAGGCCCTCCTTTAGGTGTCTCTTCGCGAGGCCCTTGTTCTGGTGTCAATTCTGAACCGAATCGCGCGCTGCTCGTACTTGTCATATATCGTGGACTATGAGCAATGAACACTTTTCGCATATCTTGCATATACTTAAGGTAACCATTGAGCTCCTCCGGATTGGACGGGTCAATACATTTGAAGAGCTCTGAAGACATATGGCTTAAAACTTCTTGTGCAGAGGGAAGGTCATAGTTTCCACTGCTTGCTACTCCAAGGCCTCCTGAGGCTTCAGCTTGTGGGTGAACGGCCGCAATGGGTACTACTGACGTCCCCTGACCACCTGCTTGTGGTACCTGTGACGCTACAACCGTCTCTGAAATTCCCGCAATTCGCGGATCAGGTTCTGAAGTGGTCTGACAATCAATCCGCAATCGAAGTTGAACTGTTGGGAAATAGGTTCTCTTTAATTAACATAACTGACTGATTCTAATGACAAAAATAATACTATTGAAAGTGATCTTCTGGTCGTAATAAAGCAACTTTTAAAAGCAGTTAATTGCAAAGAAAGTTCACAAAAAATTGTCACGCGTCAACCAGAATTCGAAACTACGAATGCCAAAATATATTGGCTGGTTCAGACATGCGCGCAAATGCTAGCACGAGCGATGTTCACACATACATCGCCAAGTTAACTTGAGCACACACCAAGCGCAATCAGAAGCATAATTACGTGTAAACTACCTTAGTGCAAGCACAAGCGCAAGAGAATAGAACCTTTTGCGTTTGCGGTTACGGTAGTTCACACGAAATAATGCTTAATTGCACTTGCGTTTGTGCTGCGTTTGTACTTGTGTTTGCGTCGCACATGTGAAACAGCCTATACGTGCTCTGCAATGTGACGACTCAGCGATGATTTTTACAAAGGAGTAACGTTCAAATAGTGATAAAAAAACCCATAAAAATAAAATTCATGTTTTACTGACCTCCAGCTGCTTGGGACCCACCAGCTGAGGAGCTGAGCCTGTCTATGGATTGATGCACCTCACCCAGCTGATCTTTGATGTCTTGTGCTTCCTCTCGAACTGCTGTCTCTAAACACTGGCCTTTCTCTTCTATTGCATGAGTCGTTCCTTCTATCTCTCGCTGAACACCTTTAAAACGTGTCCCCAAATGTTCCATTCGTTCTCGAAATTCTCGAGTTGTGGTTCTCAGTTCCTCTCCCAGCTTATCTTTGATGTCTTTCGCTTCCTCCCGAACTGCTGTCTCTAAACACTGGGCTTTCTCTTCTATTACCTGCCCTCCCTTAGGTGTCACTTCGCGTGGCCCTTGTCCTCGTGTCAACTCTGAACCGAATCGCGCACTGCTCGTACTTGTCATATATCGTGGACTATGAGCTGAAAGAAAGAACATAATTTAAAAACCAGATTAAAAACGGAGTACAGATATTGCCTCCGGGAGTTGGCTTAATTAATTCACAAATGTGCAGCTGATTAAATGCACAAATGGAGGAATTGTTAAATGCGTAAATGTAAGTAAATCCTCTTTTTCCTCCTCGCCATCGGCGCGCCTGAGTCTGTAATACTTTTTAGTTGCGTCATTAAAACACAATTATGTGTGAATAAAAAAGCTCTTGTGGGAGACGCGGTGGCCTCATGGTTGGCGCGTTGGACTCCGGATCGATTGGTCTGGGTTCGAGCCCTGGCCTGGGTCATTGTGTTGTGTTTTCGGGCAAGGACACTTTACTATCACAGTATAGATATGGATACCGGCGGCAAAATGATGGGGGGTAACCTGCGATGGACGGGCATCCCATGCAGGGGGAGTAACGACACCCATCCATCGCTCGGCGACATGAAGCGAGTGACTACGTCATCGCTTAAAAATACCCGGTATTAATTTCAAGAGAAAATAAAGGACAGAGAGGGAAACTAGGGGCGTTGGCTGGGATATGTGAATTCCACTAAAGTTATTTTAAGAATATAAACTGTAAACTGCTACACAAAGAAGAAATTTAAAATGAAAATACTTCGAATTGAAAAACACAACGATTTCTTTATGAGATTTGACTAATCATAATGATGCATGGAGCAGGCTCGACAAAGCCAAAAGCGAGCGGTCGGTTTATTGATTGCCGTGGAATATCACTCCAAGAGAATCACTCTCATCACTATAGAAGAGCAGAAAGTAGACTTAGAATTGAAAAGTGAGGCAATAAATATCTTTTGAAATGGTCACAACCTCCTCGTCAGAATAAGTTGTTATTTCGAATGAATGGCATAATTCTGAAATTTATAAACGATATTGAGTGCCGTTACACCAAATCCAAAGCAATTACAATGGCCAATCACAACAAACATAAACAACAGAACTGACGAACCAATGAAAACTCAAAGCAAATACACGCAACCGGCGCCAAGCGCGAGAAAACGCGCGTGACCAAGTCGCGATTGGTTTTGCATCTGATTGGTTGAGTAGGTTGCGCGAGTTTTTGAAACTAATCATTGAGTGTAGTAAAGCAAAAGCGAAGCAATTCCGGATTACTTTCAACGGGCTTCAACACTCAATTGAAAACCGCTCTAAGATACGCAGGTGCAATAGATTGGTGGAATTATAATTAAGTGAGAACTACGTATATACCGTAACGCAAGCGCTAGTACGAGCGCAATAGAATCAGGGGAAACGTTTACAATCCTTGTGCTGCGGCGTTTGCGGTTACTGTAGTTCACACGAAATTATGCTTGCGTTTGCGTCGCCCATGTAAACCAGCCTATACGTCTGTTCTGCAATGTGACGACTCAAAACGGTCACAAAGGAGTAACTTTCAAAAATAGTGATAAAAACGCAATAAAAAGAGAAGTCATATTTTACAGACCTCCAGCTGCTTGAAGTAGTTGTGCTGATGTTTCTGGTATTGCGAGCGACTCTTGAGCCCCTTTCTCTTTTAACAATGAGCTTTCCATCATCTTTGAGGTTTCAACCTGTGGGCTATATTCTGTGGTACACTCTCTTGAAATGTGTGGTGAAGGATGAACTGAAATAAAAACTAATTTTTCAATGTATGCTATGCTGCTAGACCTGAAGTCTTATTTTGTGGAATAATATAAATTAAACAGGAAATATAGAGCAGGCTTCCGGGAGCGAAAACTCAATGCGTCGTTAGTACATAGATACCTCGTCGTATTTATGGTGTGAATAAACGCTGACTTGTGGCGGCTTCTTAACATTGTTTCGTTCCTCGAGCAAGGAGACCATTGAGCCACAGATTTACTGAAGATAAACGGACATGAATTGGCCAAAAGGCTCAGTGGTTTTCACTAGCTACAAAAGTATAACCAAAAGGGCAAACATAAGAATAAGCTAGTGACGAGAGCAACGACATTAACATGAGAATAAGCACAAGCTACAATTAGAAGAACGAACACACTCGTTTGTCTAATGTTGCCCTCCCTGTGGAGTATGGCGCGGTGACTCCTTGTGAGGACAAAATAAGAAGAACGAGTGTGTTCTTACCCTGTGATTATTCTTAATAATATACTTATGATGCTGCTGTCCTCACTAACTTGTGCTTACGTCCCTAGTGAAAACTAGCCTTTTTAGGCCGGTCTTTCCCACCTGACCTGTGCTTCTGCGTCTACTTCCATCGCTTTAATGAAACTGTGTAACAAGCTGTTCAACTCACCTGAATACTGTAGGAAATGCTTTCGACAAGCTCCATACTCCTCTTCCAGAATGGTTGTCGTGAGTTTCGCCTCTGTGAGGCCAAGCTCCTTCAGCAGGTCCTCTGTCACAAGGAATTTTTGCGCCATTTCATTCAAGAGACCTGTACAATAGTCTTCCCACAGTCCCTTCAAGTATCTCCAGTGACCTACATTCCACTGTGATTATTAAACTTCCTGGTTTAACATCAACAATCAACACTTTTCGCATATTTTCCATATATTGTAGAAAACCATTGAACTCATCCTGATTAGATGGGGCAATCGATTGGAAGTACCTGTAAGCAATGAGGTTTAAAACTCTTTGTGCAGAGGGAAGGTCATAATTTCCACTGCTTGCTTCTCCAAAGCCTCCTGAGGCTTCAGCTTGTGGCTGAACCGATGCAATAGGTACTACTGCCGTCCCCAGATCACCTGCCTGGGGTTCCTGTGACGCTACAACCATCTCCGAAGCTCCAACTCGTGGGCCAGGTTCTAAAGTGGTCTGACAATCAATCCAAACTCGAAGTTGAACTGTTGGGAAATAGGTTCTCTTTAATTTCACACGTCAACGCAAACGCAAGCACAATAGAGCGGTTTTCAATTGAGTGCCGTAAAACCAAAACCAAAGCAATTACAATGGCCAACACAACAAACATAAACAACAGAACGAACCAATGAGAACTCAAAGCAAATACACGCAACCGGCGACAAACGTGGGAAAACGCGCGTGACCAATTCAAGTCGCGATTGCTTTTGGTTTTGCATCTGATTGGTTGAAGGTGGCGCGAGTTTTTGAAACCAATCACAGGGCGAAGTAAAGCAAAACCAAAGCCAAAGCGTCGACTGGGATATGTGAATTCCACTAAAGTTATTTTAAGAATATAAACTGTTACACAAAGAAAAGAGAGAGGGGGAGTAGCAACACCCATCCATCCGGCCAGGGCGCGACAAAAGCGCTGTCCGATAGCCCGGGGCTAGTGGTCCGACTTGTCCGACTAGTGTCTTTCTATCACAGGTTGCCCGACGGGCAAGCAACATTCGGTCCGGTCCAACAAATTTTCAGTGTCAAATTTTCTGCGAAAAATATCGTACACAAATTTTTAAACTGTGTTTTTCGCACTTGAAACTGATAAACTTTTGAAGTGTACACACAACTACCCCAAGCTCAATGGGTGTTTAACAGAGGTGGTTTAGGGTTTTTTTTGGTCTCGCGCTCCGCGCTCGCTGAGTCGCTGTCGCGCTTCGCGCCTTAACTGTACTAGGTTAAGGGTTTTTTGGGTCTTGCGCTCCGCGCTCGCAGTCCGGCTGTACTACAGGCTAGGCTATATTATCTGACCTTTGTTCAGCGTTGAGTAAGTGTTGTGATTTGAGCGTCAAGGTAACGTTGCGTAACAGCGAAATTATAGGGATTTGTATGGGAAATATTCCTGTTGATCATAAGTGTATGAAATTGTTAATGAAGTCCTCCTTTGAACTCACCTGTGTTGTCTTTTTGTCGTTTCTTGTGTTCCTATGGTGTTTCAGGCGTTCTCAATCATTGAGTGTAGTAAAGCAATCCAAAGCAATTACGGATTACTTTCAACGGGCTTCAACACTCAATTGAAAACCGCTCTAAGATGCGCAGGTGCAATAGATTGGTGGAATCAGTATAAGTGTGAACTACCGTAACGCAAGCGCTAGTACAAGCGCAATAGAATCAGGGGAAACTTTTACAATCCTTGTGCTGCGGCGTTTACGGTTACGGTAGTTCACACGAAATTATGCTTGCGTTTGTGCTTGTGTTTACGTCGCACCTGTAAACCAGCCTATACGTGTTCTGCAATGTGACGACTCAAGAACGGTCACAAAGGAGTAACTTTCAAAATAGTGATAAAAACGCAATAAAAAGAGAAGTCATATTTTACAGACCTCCAGCTGCTTGAAGTAGTTGTGCTGATGTTTCTGGTATTGCGAGCGACTCTTGAGCCCCTTTCTCTTTTAACAATGAGCTTTCCATCATCTTTGAGGTTTCAACCTGTGGGCTATATTCTGTGGTACACTCTCTTGAAATGTGTGGTGAAGGATGAACTGAAATAAAAAACTAATTTTTCAATGTATGCTATGCTGCTAGACCTGAAGTCTTATTTTGTGGAATAATATAAATTAAACAGAAAATATAGAGCAGGCTTCCGGGAGCGAAAACTCAATGCGTCGTTAGTACATAGATACCTCGTTGTATTTATGGTGTGAATAAACGCTGACTTGTGGCGGCTTCTTAACATTGTTTCGTTCCTCGAGCAAGGAGACCATTGAGCCACAGATTTACTGAAGATAAACGGACATGAATTGGCCAAAAGGCTCAGTGGTTTTCACTAGCTACAAAAGTATAACCAAAAGGGCAAACATAAGAATAAGCTAGTGACGAGAGCAACGACATTAACATGAGAATAAGCACAAGCTACAATTAGAAGAACGAACACACTCGTTTTTCTTATGTTGCCCTCACTGTGGCCTATGGCGCGGCGACTCCTTGTGAGGACAAAATAAGAAGAATGAGTGTGTTCTTACCCTGTGATTATTCTTAATAATATACTTATGATGCTGCTGTCCTCACTATCTTGTGCTTACGTCCCTAGTGAAAACTAGCCTTTTTAGGCCGGTCTTTCCCACCTGACCTGTGCTTCTGCGTCTACTTCCATCGCTTTAATGAAAGGTGTAACAAGCTGTTCAACTCACCTGAATACTGTAGGAAATGCTTTCGACAAGCTCCATACTCCTCCTCCAGAATGGTTGTCGTGAGTATTACCTCTGTGAGGCCAAACTCCTTCAGAATGTCCTCTGTCACAAGGAGTTTTTGCGCCATTTCATTCAAGTGACCTGTACAACAGTCTTCCCACAGTCCTTCAAGTATCTCCAGTGATCTACATTCCACTGTGATTATTAAACTCCCTCGCTTAACATCAACAATCAACACTTTTCGTACATCTTCCAGATACTGTAAGTAATCATTGCGCTCCTCCTGATTAGATGGAGCCATCGATTTGAAGAGCTCTAAAGCAATATGGCTTAAAACTCCTTGTACAGAGGGAAGGTCATAATTTCCACTGCTTGCTACTCCGAGGCCTCCTGTCGCTTCAGCTTGTGGCTGAACCGACGCAATTGGTACTACTGCCGTCCCCTGACCACCTGCTTGGGGTGCGTGTGACGATACAACCATCTCTGAAGCTCCAACTCGTGGTCCAGGTTCTGAAGTGGTCTGACAATCAATCCACAATCGAAGTTGAACTGTTAGGAAATACATGTAGGTTCTCCGCGTTAATTAACATAACTGACCGATTCTAATGACAAAAAGAATACTATTGAAAGTGATCTTCTGGTCGTAATAAAGCAACTTTTAAAAGCAGTTAATTGCAAAGAAAGTCCACAAAAAATTGTCCCGCATCAACCAGAATTCGAAGCTATGAATGCCAAAATATATTAGCTGATTCAGACATGCGCGCAAATGCTAGCACGAACGATGTTCACACATACATCACCAACTTAACTTGAGCACACACCAAGCGCAATCAGAAGCATAATTACGTGTAAACTACCTTAGTGCAAGCACAAGCGCAAGCACAAGCGCAAGAGAATAGAACCTTTTCCAATCCTTGCGCTTGCGTTTGCGGTTACGGTAGTTCACACGAAATAACGCTTAATTGCGCTTGCGTTTGTGCTGCGTTTGTACTTGTGTTTGCGTCGCACATGTGAAACAGCCTATACGTGTTCTGTAATGTGACGACTCAGCGATGCTTTTTACAAAGGATTAACTTTCGAATAGTGATAAAAAACTCATAAAAATAAAATTCATGTTTTACTGACCTCCAGCTGCTTGGGACCCGCCAGCTGAGGAGCTCAGCCTGTTTATGGATTGATGCACTTCACCCAGCTGATCTTTGATGTCTTGGGCTTCCTCTCGTACTAGACATTGGACATCTTGGGTGTTAGTTTTCAGTTCCACTCCAAGCTGATCTTTGATGTCTTGGGCTTCATCTCGAACTAGACATTGGACATCTTGAGTTGTGGATTTCAGTTCGCCTCCAAGCTGATCTTTAATATCTTGGGCTTTATCTCGAACTAGACATTGGACATCTTGAGTTGTGGATTTCAGTTCCCCTCCAAGCTGATCTTTAATATCTTGGGCTTCCTCTCGAACTAGACATTGAACCTCTTGAGTCGTGGATTTCAGTTCCCCTCCAAGCTGATCTTTAATGTATTGGGCTTCATCTCGAACTAGACATCGGACCTCTTGAGTTGTGGATTTCAGTTCCCCTCCAAGCTGATCTTTAATGTCTTGGGCTTCCTCTCGAACTGCTTTCTCTAACAATTGACCTTTCTCTTCTATTACATGTGCTGTTCCTTCTAGACCTGCCTCCAAACGTTCCATCCCTTTTTGACTTGACGTTTTAAGTTCCTCTAAGGATTTCTTAACTTCCATATCATCTTCGTACCACCTTAGTAGCTCATCTACATTTCTTTCATCTTCTGTTGTAAGAGGATCCTTCAGAAAGTTATCAATGGCCTCCTGCCATTCTTGTTTCTTTGCAGGGCTGATTTGCCCCGCAATTCGCACAAGAGCTTCGTTGATATCTTGCCATAGCCGTAGGAACTCATCATTTGTTATCTCCATGTTTTGGTTTACGTGACCGTACACTGAGTTGCGGTAATATTTAATTCTCACTAAATCTGCAGCTAAACTGTGGTCTGTACTTGTTGGTAGAGCATCCCAGCCCGTGGAGGGAGGGGTAAGGCCACATATTGTTCTCAGCAACCTGAAGAGCAGAGTGACGTCAAAATCTGTTGACTTGCCGTACACCCCTGGGTAAGGGAAAGACAGTCCCACTGTGGCTTGGTGAGCTTTGCAGACTTAAGCAGCTTTTCTGTAGCTGGATTCTTCAATATTTTGGGAAGACCACTTGGTGGACAAATCAGATCAAAAATATCCCTCAGTAGCACAGTGCCTCCACTTATTAACAGTCGTGTCACACGTTGAAAGTTTGTTTTTTCCAGTTGTTGAACGAAGTACTTCATCTGGGTCCGGGGGGGCGGCCATTTCATGAGCGAGAAAGCAGCGGAAATACAAAATCACTTATCCTGACAAGTGGCCAAGTTTCACCTCATGATTGAGATTGTAAAATGATTGCATTCAATATGTTGTGACCATAATATCACACGTCTGTGAATAAAGAGTAATTTTTAAGTCTTGGCATCGTCAGTGAACTAAACTGTTGAGGGAAGCATTGCATGACACACATAGCAAAACCAACAGACATTTCATAGGATGAGCCCATCGTCTGTTACTGAATAGTAGTTATTACAGATGTCAGCGGTTTGACATGCACATGAGGCGAAAGGGTCAATCTGGTATTGTATTGGCCCATTAGCCTCATTTGTAGGCTCGATTACCAGCCACTGTTCGGGAAAATGAGCCAGAACGAGCCTAACTCGTTTGCATACTTATTAAAAACAAAATAATATTTGACTGCGGGCTCAACTGTAATAACTGCTATTCGCCAAAATCATGTAAAACTGGTCGATAAAATTGTAGTGGGTAGAATTTTTGTGATATTCGATTTTAATGTTTGTATTTCTTTTCTCAACACTGATATCGATATTTTTCAAATCTTGGAGAAGATAGGAGTTGAACCAAAAGAGCATCTCTTGGGCTGAACCCAACCTGGGTTCAGCCCCTATGTAGGGTGGGGTAGGATGTCTAGGATGACTGGAGAGAAATGTGTTCAACTGTTAACATATATCGAATCGAAAGATGGGTGGGATAATTATGGCAAACAATTGAGTAGTACTCTCCACTTCCTATCTGTGGTTTAATTTTTGCGAGCCTTAACAAAAAAAGAAGGAAAATAAAAACTCTCCTCTGGATATAAAAAAACACGCGAAAATAAAAGGCATTAGGGAAACCACCTACGCTGTAATTATTTTGACTCGTCACACAATCTCTCCTCCCTGGAAAGAGAGATTGCGTGACGAGCCAAAAGGATGTCTTTGTAGCCAGGGATTGAGGCTCGTGACACACTAAATTAAAATGTTCTAAATTTGCCAATATATTGAAGCACGTGGTAGTTGGTTTTCGCTTGCCAAGTTTCCTAATCTTACACTAATTTAAAAAAGAAAGGTTATTAATATTTATATTCGCTTGAATAGCAGACAGAATGACCGCATTGATTTCAGGCTATCTCTAAAACAAGGAACGGGGAATGGGGGAACGGGGAATGGGGAACGGGGAATGGGAGAACGGGAATGGGGGAATGGGGAACGGGAATGGGAATCCTCTAAAAGGCGGAATCTCTAAAATAGGGAATCTCTAAAAGGCGGAATCTCTAAAAAGAGGAATCTCTAAAAGGCGGAATCTCTAAAATAGGGAATCTCTAAAAGGCGGAATCTCTAAAAAGAGGAATCTCTAAAAGGCGGAATCTCTAAAAGGCGGAATCTCTAAAAGGCGGAATCTCTAAAAGGCGGAATCTCTAAAAGGCGGAATCTCTAAAAGGGGGAATCTCTAAAAGGAGGAATCTCTAAAAGGCGGAATCTCTAAAAGGCGGAATCTCTAAAAGGAGGAATCTCTAAAAGGCAGAATCTCTAAAAGGTGAGTTTTCGTTGATATCAATATCACTAGATATACGACTCGTGGCTGTCGTCGCTTGCGACAATAGAGAGCTTATGCACAGACGTTTTTGAGCCACGGACGGCAACCGGAAGGCGAATGTTCTTGTTTTTGGTGCCCTTTCACCCCCGCCAATGAGTTGGAAAGCCCTCGCTGTAGTATTTACAACTTGACGTTACTGACAAAAAGTCGGTAATACGCGCCAAAGAAGAGAATATTCGACTTCCGGTTGACGTGCGTGGCTCAAAAACGTCTAATTATTCCAAGGGACCACACAAATAGTCTGTACAGACGTCCATTAATTGGTATGAAAATCAATTCTGGGCACGTCACTAGATTGTAATTTTTGTTGCAATTTGAACGAAGAAATAATGAGGAATCTCTGAATAATCAAAACAGAAACGTCTGGATCTTATCTTATTTCATTATCTGTAATCAGTCAAAAATTGCACGCTGAAATTTGTTTTTGGCAGGGGTGAAAGGGCACCAAAAACAAGAACATTCCGGTTGCCATCCGTGGCTCAAAAACGTCTGTGCATAATTATATATATAAGCTCTCTATTGTCGCAAGCGACGACAGCCATGAGTCGTATATCTAGTGATATTGATATCAACGAAAACTCCCCTTTTAGAGATTCCGCCTTTTAGAGATTCCGCCTTTTAGAGATTCCACCTTTTAGAGATTCTGCCTTTTAGACATTCCCTATTTTAGAGATTCCGCCTTTTAGAGATTCCTCTTTTTAGAGATTCCTCTTTTTAGAGATTCCTCTTTTTAGAGATTCCGCCTTTTAGAGATTCCCTATTTTAGAGATTCCGCCTTTTAGAGATTCCTCTTTTTAGAGATTCCGCCTTTTAGAGATTCCCTATTTTAGAGATTCCGCCTTTTAGAGGATTCCCATTCCCGTTCCCCATTCCCCCATTCCCGTTCCCCCATTCCCCGTTCCTTGTTTTAGACATAGCCATTGATTTCATGCAGTCGACATGTCTATCCCTTTGCGAAGTTCAGGCCGAAAGGCTCTTCAACTACAACTGTAGAGAGCTGGAAATAACAAAACACACAATATTTCGCCATGAGTTTTTCAGCTGATGCGAATGATACAAAGCCCAATTCGAATCGAAATTCGAAAGCGTTGTTTGAGGTTGTTTATCCAGAAGTTTAATCGCATTTGACTGCACATTTGTCTGCATTTGTTCGACACACAAACATGGAATTTGAGCAAGAAAACCTCAATAGAAGGTGAAGTAATAGCTATTGAAACGAAAATGTATATCAAAGCTTCTTACCTTTAGATGTCTGCCTTCATATTGATACGATCTCTTCCATGGCCCAGAGAATTCAAGCAAAAGCGGAAGTGACTTGGGTTTGTAGGGGATCACGGGAAAGCAGTCGCACAATTTGCGAACCAGGGGAAGGGAGAGTGGGGGTAATTGAACGTGAAACATTTCGCCACTACAACATGCCAAATGACTCGGTTTTCTCATTCAGTAGCCCTCAAGCAAAGTAACGGGTAGATACATGTACAAACTGAACCTATTTTCAACTAATATTGTTTTAATAGAACATGATAGAAATCATATACGTTCGATAATGACCCATAATCCCATAATTGTTATCCTTCTTGGTTAATTTATTCAGAGTATATGTTAGTTTCTGTGCGAATTCATCCCTTCTGAGCAGAAAACGTTTTCGTAACTGCAGTCATGAGGCCTTTTCACCTTCAAATTGCAGAATTAACGCAATTGTAGCGTGACTCCCGTGACAACTCTCGCGCAATGCAAAGTCACGCAAGTCACGTTTACAGTAATAAGGGTATTTCGGGTATTTCGGGCATACTTTTGCCAGGAAATGGAGATTGAATCAGGCCACGAACTTCTTTTGGGTATCTTCCCACATTCCCTTGCAACGTCATTGTGACCCAGGATTTTATGAAAGGGGAGGGGCTGTAATCATGAGTGCCTAGGATAGGGGCACCCAATCTCCATGTAAACAGGACTCAAGACATGTTAGATATTCTCAGCTTATATTTCATCCAAGTGTTTCCTCTTTCGTACAACAGCGATCACTGCTCACGTAGAACGACAGACACAAGCCACTAGACCGATGCCTACAAACTATCACCGTTAACTTTCTGAGGAAAATGAGGATCAAGACTGGATAGAGGCGACAATCTGCGTCACAATCTATTGAGACACCATCCCGCGTTCTCCCTTCAATGGTAATACAAACAACTCAATAATTCACCAATTATTGAGACAACATCCCGCTTTCTCCCTTCAATGGTGATACGAACAACTCAATAACAGAAAGTATGCTATTCACCATTGAGGAGGAGGATAGTGACGTAGATATAAATGCATGCATGTATTCTGGTCTAAAACGAAACGTCCCAACTAATTGTGACGTAGATTGCAGGCTTAAACAAATGCAATGATTACGATGTACGACATGGGGCTCGAAGCATTTCTAACATAATAAATTGTAAATAAACTGACAAGAAATGAATGAACTGAAAATATAACAATGAAACAACAAATCGGCCAAACTGAGATATATATGCACCCAAACTGAAATTACCTTTAAACACCATGCTCCAAAGAAAATTTAAAATTAACTTTTGCCGCAAGGCAAAATTCCCCCATAAATGTCGTTGACTAACTAAAAATCGTTTATCGTCAAGACCCATTTTTATAATGTGTCAAAATGTCTTAGCTGAGGGAAAGCCCTCTACTATAGGGGACACCTACCTAAAATGAGATAATGTAAAATTTGGTCTATTTACAAAGTTCATAAAATACTTAAACAAAACATAGTTAATTTTGAACTTATTACTTGAAATTTTTAAAATTGGTCTATTACACAATTCATAAAATACTTAATCAAATTACATAACTAAAGATAAAAGATTATCGAAGATTATAATACTAAAAACTAATTATGACCTAACTAGTAATACGTGACTCGCAGGTCCTCGCGAAGCTTTTGTTGCCTAGTAACGGGCACGCTGCGATTTGATCTGCAAGGTTTCCAAGAATCGCTGCAAGGTTTCTGAGAATCGCCGGACGAACGCCGTGTTTTTGCTATGCCACCGGGTTTTGGTTTCGATTGGAGTTCGCTAGTCTCTCGATATCTGTAATAAATTGTAGCGCTCTTGTACTGTTTTCCCCACTTTTCCGTCCGAATGATCTGAAACCACCTCGCTTTTGTAGGTAAAATCTTCTTCGCAATATCGGATCGGCGAATTATTTTCAGACACAAGTCTTCGCGTCTACAATGAAAACTAAGCCATATGTTGATCGTACTTTGAGAAATGCCTGAGTCGTCTTTCCTTTTCCTGTTGTTGATAATGGATTTAATAAAGCCGGGGTTTTTTCACAAATGACCCGTATATAAATTTGTTCGATAAACAAACTTGGAGTAAAAATTGTTATTCTTCAGCAGTCGTTCCTGTTTCTACATTTACGTGTACAAAGATTACGTCGAAGTCAATGTTATTAAGCAAAGAAAAGGGGGTTAAAAAAAAGAACGGCCTGGATTTGAACCGAAAAAAAAAAAAAAAAAAAAAAAAAGTACCATGTCGGATTTGAACTCACGCCCTCAATCCCGAAGATCAGATTTAAGAACGAATGTCGCTAAGGATGGAGCCAAATTGGAAATGGTCAAAATAAAGTTTCCTTCATACTTTGTGTGTAGTTAGTCCTTGGGGTGGAAACATTCATGATGATATTTGTTTCACTTCCTGCACTAACCTAGACTTGGGATCAGGGGGGAAGTTAATGCCCCAAAATGTATTTTTTGAGGTATTTTTAACCCTGAAAACTGAGATTTTGTTAACTAATTATCTCAAAATGCAAAAGACTGGTTAAAATTCTGCTGACATCCTGGTATAATATCATCCTTCCGCTCCACAAAACTGACACCGGATTTTCAGTTTGCCCCCTGGGGGCCCCCTGGCCCCCTGTCCTTTGTAAGGGGGGAACCGCCTTTTTAAAAAACTGAAAATGAGACATCTTTGGCTAAAATAAAATCAAACTGGTATTCATATTTTGATCAAATTTGAAGTTGCAAATGAATATTTCGTCCTTTGTGAATCTTTTGGTACTGAAAAGTCCGCGGGCACTCAACTATTTTTGGCAGAACAAATAATTTTCAATTCATACCCACGGCAAAATGTTAATTTTCCGTCATTTTCAATGCCAGTTTCTGAGGCTTAAATAATACTATTTGTAGCAACTTACCACTACACTGTTTCTCTATCATCGATAATTTGAAAATATATCACTTTTACAGCTTACATGTAAGCAACTTCAGAAAAAAAAAATGTTTTGAATAGCACATCCACTGGTGAAACTGTTAATTTATGCAAATAATAACACTCAAGTTTCCGGCGAAAAAAATATAAAACTGAGTTGTGTAGCAAATTAAACCACACAAATAAAACTTATAATAAACAATTGATGTTTTGCATACCATTTATTAAGTAGTAACTTCAAGAACCATCTCAGCGGCAACGAGGAATCACGTCGAATATTATAATTCGTCGGTGCTTTCGTTATGTGCCACCGTGTTGAAACTATAGTTCTCATCCGTCGGAACAGCCCCAAATGGTTTCCTTTTCACTGGAAATATTATCTGGAATTTGCTGCAGCTGCTAACTATATCCACAAAATACTACAAACAGATTCACGATGCTCCACCGATATGATCGTTGCTGTCGCCGCCATGTTGGATCACTTCTTGTCAGGCCGTGATGAATGCTTTAAAGGCAACCTCCTTGTTCTTTTAGAAATGTCCGATCTCTTGAGCTCCACAATTCTCAGCTACAAATCCTGAGTTATAAATTCTTACTGAGCTATATAAATCCTTTTCAATTTTAGAGTTTTATACAGCCAAACAGTGATACTTCAAAAGGATTTATATAGCTCAGTAAGAATTTATAACTCAGGATTTGTAGCTGAGAATTGTGAAGCTCAAGAGATTGGACATTTCTAAAAGAACAAGGAGGTCGCCTTTTCAAGCATTCATAAAAAAGCATTCATCACGGCCTGACAAGAAGTGATCCAACATGGCGGCGACAGCATCGCGGGCAGCATCGATCGGTGAAGCTTGTAATATTTTGTGGGTAGTTAGCAGCTGCAGCCAATTCCAGATAATATTTCCAGTGCAAAGGAAACCATTTGGGGCTGATCCATCTGATCATAAGAACTATAGTTTTAAATATCTGGGCATAACGAAAGCATCGATGAATTACTGATATATTCGGCGTGATTCCTCGTTGCCTCTGAGATCAGTGGTTCTTGAAGTTACTACTTAATAAATGGTATGCATTACATCAATTGTTTATTATAAGTTTTATTTATGTGGTTAATTGACTACGCAACTCAGTTTTATATCTGTTTGGCCGGAATCTTGAGTGTTATTATTATTTGCATAAATTAACAGTTTAACCAGTGGATGTGCTATTCAAAACATTTTTTTTTCTGAAGTTGCTTACATGTAAGCTGTAAAAGTGATATATTTTCAAATTATCGATGATAGAGAAACAGTGCAGTGGTAAGTTGCTACAAATAACATTATTTAAGCCCCAGAAAGTGGCATTGAAAATGACGGAAAATTAACATTTTGCCGTGGGTATGAATTGAAAATTATTTGTTCTGCCAAAAATAGTTGAGTGCCCGCGGACTTTTCAGTATCAAAAGATTCACAAAGGACGAAATATTCATTTGCAACTTCAAATTTGATCAAAATATGAATACCAGTTTGATTTTATTTTAGCCAAAGATGTCTCATTTTCAGTTTTTTAAAAAGGCGGTTCCCCCCCTTACAAAGGACAGGGGGCCAGGGGGCCCCCAGGGGGCAAACTGAAAATCCGGTGCCAGTTTTGTAGAGCGGAAGGATGATATTATACCAGGATGTCAGCAGAATTTTAACCAGTCTTTTGCATTCTGAGATAATTAGTTAACAAAATCTCAGTTTTCAGGGTTAAAAATACCTCAAAAAATACATTTTGGGGCATTAACTTCCCCCCCTGATCCCAAGTCTAGGTTAGTGCAGGAAGTGAAACAAATATCATCATGAATGTTTCCACCCCAAGGTCTAACTACACACAAAGTATGAAGGAAACTTTATTTTGACCATTTCCAATTTGGCTCCATCCTTAGCGACATTCGTTCTTAAAAGTTAGCGCCTTAAGCCATTAGGCCATGAGCGCGCCGTGTGACGTCATGTCATCCCCCAACTCCACAAACAAACAATTAAATAAATAAATAAATAAATATGACCGTAAAGGCCACACGAGAATTGCTCTCGCGTCAGCTCTTGGGGGACAGAATTATAAACCCCGCTACGCGAGGAATTAATTGTTACACAAGTGGCAGCCCCGGCATCCCTCATCCAATAACAATGCATTGCGCCCCGAGATACATACAGCGCATATAGTCGAACCCCGATATAACGAAGTGCCAAGGGTCCCAAGGGACTGTAATAGTTATACTGTACTACATAGTAATACAAAAACTAATAAAATCGTAACTTATCCCTGAAATGATTCACTAAGGATATACTATACGCTGACCATTCTCTAAATCCTTGAATGACACAGAAGTGATAAGATTCGAATAAGATGTCATGGCCACGTGACTCGATGTTTATTGAAAGAGTCGAGAAAATAAGTCGCTTGTGACGAATCCAGATTGTTCGACCGGCCTAATGCCCAATCATGTTACTGTACGATTACAAGTCACGTCAGTCACACCAGCTGTCGTCATGACGATATCTTACGTTACTAAGCAACCACTCTGACGTCGACTCCAGGTTCAGTGACTGTTCTCTCTGATGAGATTTAGACCTAAAACTGGCGACATGTTTACACGAGTGACAATGGTTGTTCGTATTACCGTTTATGAACAAGATAAAATGATCTAAGAGAAGGATTCCCCGTTCCTCATAATAAGTTTTAGAAATCAGTTAACAGTTTAGTTAATGCTGTGAAAGTTATTTTTATTTTCTTCCGATCGAGGCTCTGACATGCTGTCCCTCGAACTGACCAATCAGGTATCGCTCTTAAAATAGCTCAGTTATGGACGGAAAAATTAAGGTGAAAGGTGTAAATAAATATTTTTGGCTTTCAACACACGTCTCTGAAATGAAAGAAAAATTCGTGTCCTGAGCAGGATTCGAACCCGCGTCTCCCGTCTTTGGCTTCGAAAATTTCCTTTCAGTTGGACTGAAAACTAAAAATAGATTTCAAAAAAAATTATCACTGGAAGAGACAAATGTATGAGGGAATCATTCTCTTAGATCATTCTCTCATGCTATGACACCATTCCCGGCCAGCCACAATCAAATTGTTCTGTTAACACGTCAGATATGTAGATCCTGCTGCAGATTAAACATGTACATTATTACGACTCCTGGGAAATCCTTTTCTAATGCTATCCATTTTCTTTGTCTTCCAGTCAGTATCTTAACAAAGTTTGCTGGAGTAAGCGTGTTTCAATAGGCCTTATGTATGACGTCAGTTGCTCAAAATTCAACACCAAGCCTCGTTTACATGAGATTCTTCTCAGCCTCTGGCACATGCATACTCAGGCATACTGTTTACACGTGGGTATTCTTTTCATATTTGATGCTTTGGAAATATTCGTTCATGATAAAATGTACAAGTTTGGACTTTGAAAGCGAGGCTTGGTGGTGAAAAGAACTAGTCTGACGTAATAATGCATAAGGGTTATTAACTTACAACGCAACGAGACTCGCGGCGGGGAAGAATGGATAATATAGATCCATGTCTTATATTGTAGTCTCTCAGAGTGCGGTCATCTTCCAGTTCTTTGTCATCAAAAATAATCTGTTGTTGGTCAGCCGGAATTCCTTCCTCATTCGTAATTTTCCTTTTCACATCCTTGATGGTATCTTCCGGTACAACGTCCAATGTGATCATGGTCTTCCCAGTTCGCGTTTTCACAAAAATTTGCATGTCATGATAACCACGCCCTCTTACATCTAACCGTAAGATTGATTTTATCTGAATGCTGTAGTGACTCAAAATATAACCATCTTCGAGTTCCATACCGTCAAAGAAGAGATTTTGTTGGTCTGGTGAGATCCCATGTTTGTCACGGATTTTCTCTTTCACGTTCTCTACATTGTCGATCGGGGAGACGTCTAAAGTAGTCGTCTTTCCAGTTGGCATTATGACATAAATGTGCATGATCAAATGTAGGGTTGATTCTTTCTGAATGTTGTAATCCTTTAAAGTTCGGCCATCCTCGAGTTGCTTGCCAGCAAAGATGAGACGCTGTTGGTCAGGTGGAATCCCTTCTTTGTCTTGAATTTGAGCTTTTATATCCTCGATGGGAGTGTCCGGTTCCACTTCCAATGTGAGTATCTTTCCAGTTAGCATCTCTACGAAGATTTGTATACCACCACCGTGAAGTCTGTTTAGAGCCAGGTTTAGGGTTGATTCTCTCTGAATATTGTAATCCTTTAAAGTTCGGCTATCTTCGAGTTCTTGACTCCTAATGATGAGACACTGTTGGTCAGGCGAAATCCCTTCTTTGTCTTGAATTTGAGCTTTTATATCCTCGATGGAAGTTTCCGGTTCCACTTCCAAAGTGATCGTCTTCTCAGTCAGCGTCTTTACAAAGATTTTCATGCCAGTTCGCAACCTTCCGGCCAGGTATAGGGTTGATCCGTTCTGAATGTCGTAATCCTCTAAAGTTCGGCTATCTTCGAGTTCTTGACTCCTAAAGATGAGATGCTGTTGGTCAGGCGGAATCCCTTCTTTGTCTTGCATTTTAGCTTTTACTTCCTCGATGGAGGTTTCCGGTTCCACTTCCAAAGTGATCGTCTTCCCAGTCAGCGTCCTTACTACAAAGATTTGCATGCCACTACGAAGAACTGGAATCATGTGTAGGGTTGATTCACTCTGAATGTTGTAGTCTTTCAGAGTATGGTAATCTCTCAGAATCATGTCAGCATAGAAGACGCGTTGACATTCGACCGCTATTCCTTTCATGTCAAGTATTTTCTTCTTCACATTCTCGATGGTATCTTCCGGCACAGCTCCTAATGTGATCGTCTCTCCCGTCTGCGTCTTCAAGTGAATTCGCATGTCACTACCAACAAATATCGGAATCAAATGCAGAATTGAGTCTTTCGGAATGTTGTAGTCACTCAGAGTACAACCATCTTTGAGTTCCATGTCATCAAAGATGAGTTGGTACTGGTCGGCTGGTATTCCTACTTCGTCCGTTATTTTTCTTTTCACATCCTGGATAGCATCTTCAACGTCTACTAACGTGGCCGCGGTCTTTCCAGTCGTCGCCTTCACGAAAAGACGCAGATGATGTCTTAGGACCAAGCGCAGGGTAGATTTTCTCCGAATGCCGTAGTCAAACAGACTACGGTCATCCTCGAGTTCCTTGTCATCAAATAAGAGTTTTTGCTGGTCAGCTGGTATTCCTAGTTCCTCCGTTATTTTTCTTTTCACATCCTGGATAGTATCTTCCAATGCAACGTCTAATGTTATTATGGTCTTCCAAGAACGCGTCGTTACGAAAATCTGATATTTGTAGTTAGTCAAAGTGCAGCCATTTTCATTTTCAAGTTCTTGCTGATCATGTGGAGTGCACGAGTTTTCGGTGGGATCTTGGGATCTTCGGGGACCCTTGGGATCTTCAGTGTCGTCTTCTAACGGTTGCTTCCCAGCAACCTTGACACCCGTGACCAGGAATTGAGTAATTAATAGGCTATCTGTACCTGGTCCTCCTGTTTGTGGTGTAACTTCATCAGGTCCTTCCCCTGGTATCACCTCATAAGGCCCTTCTTCTGGTGGTACCTCATTAGGCCCTCCTTTAGGTGTCACTTCGCGAGGTCCTTGTCCTGGTGTCAACTCTGAACCGAATCGTGCGCTGCTCGTACCTGTCACCAATCGTGTACTATGAGCTGAAATAAATAATATAATTTAAAAACCATATTAAAAACGATGAGAAGCACGACAGAGTACAGATATTGCCTTCGGGAGTTGGTTAAATTCACAAATCACAAATGCGCAGCTGGTTAACAGGAATTGTTAAATTCGAAAATGTAACTAAATCCTCTTTTTCCTCCTCACCACCCGCGTGCCAGAGTCAGTAACTTAGCGCCCTGGTAATACTTTTTAGTTGCGTCATTAAAACATAACTATATGTGGATAAAAAAAAAGCTCTTGTGGGAGACGCGGTGGCCTAATGGTTAGCGCGTTGGACTCCGGATCGAGTGGTCCGGGTTCAAGCGCAGGTCGGTGTTATTGTGTTGTGTTCTTGGGAAAGACACTTTACTCTCACAGTGCCTCTCTCCACAGATGGGTACAGGTGACAAAATGCCGGGGGGTAACCTGTGGTGGACAAGCATCCCATGCAGGGGGAGTAACGACACCCATCCATCGCTCGCCGACATGAAACGAGTAACTACGTCATCGCTTAAAAATACCCGGTATTAATTTCAAGAGAAAATAAAGGACACGTAGAGAGGGAAACTAGGGACGTTGGCTGGGATATGTGAATTCCACTAAAGTTATTTTAGGAATATAAACTGTAAACTGTTACACAAAGAAGAAATTTAAAATGAAAATACTTCGAATTGAAAACACAAGGATTTTTTGATGAGATTTGACTAATATTGTTGCACGGAGAAGGCTCGACAAAGACTAAAGCGAGCGGTCGGTTTATTGATTGCCGTCCAAGAGAATCACTCTTATCACTGTAGAAGAGAAGAAATTAGACTTAGAATTGAAAAGTGAGGCAATATTTTTGAAAATGTTCACAACCTCCTGGTCAGAATAAGTTGTTATTTCGAATGAATGGCATAATTCCGAAATTTATAAACGTAAACGCTATACAAACTTGTTCAGATTCAATGTTTTTGCATGCTCTACGTCACATGACTTGTCCCTGGTAGGTCAGAGGCAGTGCGTAAATTGTACAATTCCATTTTCACCTCGCGCTAAAATAGTTGTTTAATTGTTACCGCTCAAAGTAGCAAAAACAACCAGCACTTCTACCTGCGGATAGGCTGGAGCTAGAGAAAAATTCTAATTTGCTGGATACAAAATTACACACTCACCTCTATAATCCTCCTCCAGATGTCCTTTTTCCGATTGCTTCCCAGCAGTAATAACACATATCCCTTGCTGGTCCTCAAGTTGAGCGCTATCACTACCTAATTTTCTTGTTTGTGGTGTACGTTCAGGTATACATATCACGTCATAAAGCCTCTTTGCCCCTGTTATCACCCCATAAAGCCCTTCTTCTGGTGGTACCTCATTAGGCCCTCCTTTAGGCGTCACTTCGTGAGGCCATTGTCTTGTTGTCAACTCTGAACCGAATCGCGCGCTCCTCGTACTTGTCATATATGGTGGACTATGAGCTGAAAAATGAAATATAATTTATTTTTTTTAACAGATTAAAAACGCTGAGAAACACGGCGAGGCCTTCGGGAGTTGATTAAATTCACAAAAATGGACAAATGCAGAATTGTTAATTGCGTAAATGTAAGTAAATCCTCTTTTTCCTCCTCGCCATCGGCGCGCCTGAGTCAATAATACTTTTAGTTGCGTCATTAAAACATTATTATATCTGAATAAAAAAGCTCTTGTGGGAGACGCGGTGGCCTAATGGTTAGCGCGTTGGACTCTGGATCGAGCGGTCCGGGTTCGAGCCCTGACCTGGGTTATTGTGTTGTGTTCTCGGGCAAGATATGTTACTCTCACAATGCCTCTCTCCACCCAGGTGTATAAATGTGTACCGGCGACAAAATGCTGGAAGGTAACCTGCGATGGACTGGCATCCCATGCAGGGGGAGCAACAACACCCATCCATCGCTCGACGACATGAAGCGAGTGACTACGTCATTGCTTAAAAATACCCGGTATTAATTTCAAGAGAAAATAAAGGACAGAGAGGGAAACTAGGGACGTTGGCTGGGATATGTGAATTCCACTAAAGTTGTTTTAAGAATATAAACTGTAAACTGCTACACAAAGAAGGAATTTGAAATGAAAATACTTCGAATTGAAAACATTTCTTGATGAGATTTGACTAATAATGATGCACGGAGAAGGCTCGACAAAGACTAAAGCGAGCGGTCGGTTTATTGATTGCCGTCCAAGAGAATCACTCTTATCACTGTAGAAGAGAAGAAATTAGACTTAGAATTGAAAAGTGAGGCAATATTTTTGAAAATGTTTACAACCTCCTGGTCAGAATAAGTTGTTATTTCGAATGAATGGCATAATTCCGAAATTTATAAACGTAAACGCTATACAAACTTTTTCAGATTCAATGTTTTTGCATGCTCTACGTCACATGACTTGTCCCTGGTAGGTCAGAGGCAGTGCGTAAATTGTACAATTCCATTTTCACCTCGCGCTAAAATAGTTGTTTAATTGTTACCGCTCAAAGTTGCAAAAACAACCAGCACTTCTACATGCGGATAAGCTGGAGCCAGATAAAATATTCTAATTTGCTGGATACAAAATTACACACTCACCTGGACCATGTACGAAATACTCTCGACAAGCTCTATACTCCTCCTCCAGAATGGTTGTTGTGAGTTTCGCCTCTGTGAGGCCAAGCTCTTTCAGCAGATCCTCTGTCACAAGGAATTTTTGCGCCATTTCATTTAGATAACCTGTACAATAGTCGTCCCACAATCCGTCAAGTATTTCCAGCGAGCTGCATTCCACTGTGATTATCAAGCTCCCTGACTTAGTGTCCACAATCAACAGTTTCCGTACCTTCTCCAAATAATATACGAAGCCGTTTAAATCCTCTGGTTTTGTTGGATTAATTGTATGCAAGTACTTGAACGCAGCGAGGCTCAAAACATCCTGTGGACTAGGATGGGCATCATAATTTCGTACAGAACTTCCTGACGCTTCTGCTGAATCTCTGCTGAATCTCTGCAGAATCTCTGCTTGGGGTTCCTGTGAAGTTACTACCATCTTTGAAGAAGCACCTTGTGGACCAGGTCCCGTGATTGTCTCGCAATCGATCCGCAGTCGAAGTCGAGCTGTTAGGAAATATCAATAAGTTATCTTTACTGCGCCTTTCAATAACATGCGAACTCTGCTCAATCAACGGCTGTCTTTGACGCTGCCTGCTTTACGCGGACGTCTCAGGAAACAGAAGCTCGCTTCAACGGATTTAAAAGGTAGTTCTTTGTATTTTCTTGTCATTTCAGCCTTAACATTTAGTATCCGAGGCTTACAAATTGGGTTATTTTCATCCGTGGAGTTTCTAAATGTATTCACCTAATCTGGGGACTTCGGTAACCAACAAGCGTTTGGCCCAGATACTAAGCCTATTTGGTACTAACTCTCACATGCGTCTTTGTGATCAGATCTCGCGCTTCGGCATTCGCACGAGTTTCCTCAATGCCTAGGATTAGGGGTTGGGATTCCCGATCGGAACGGTGACTTTTGAATGGACCGAAGATAGTGGAAATTCGCGTCTCTTAAAGCTTCCGACATAAATCTACCATTAATTCAGGTGGGACCTCGCATACAAAACACGAAATGTGTGAAATCATCGGCGGTACTCCTGTAACGGCCAGGTAACTAAATTCACTTTCATACTCGGGGGCGGGGGGGGGGGGGTGTTTAAATCTAGCTTGACCACCAATGTTATCCTGGTTAAAAAATAGGATATCAACTGGTGTAAATGAATACGAGCCACACCCACAAAGCGAGATTCTGGTACTGTAGCAACTAGAATTTCAATACAGTCGAACCTCCGCTAAAGGTTGTTTTCGTGTTTATTACGGAATCTTCCTGGGAGGTTACGTAACCTACCCGGTCTAGTTAAATTATTCTTTGCTCGCGTTTTTTTAGTTATTTACGTTATTGCCGGCCTCTAGTCCGCTGGTTTTGCCGTTTCGGAGCTGCGTGTCTAAGTTTGTCATGTTGGAATTGCTATTCCTTGTTATGCGCCACATATTGTTCGTATCTACTTGCGTTGATTTTATCACAGGGAACCCAGGCTCACAATATGGTAATCAGTGGAAAATTAGAAGGATTTGTATGGAACTTTATCAGCGAACCAAAAATAGCTTAAAGTGATACTAAACTGCCATTAAATTCTACAAACCGGCACATCATGATCAAATGTTGTCCATGTGTTGTTTATTGACTGTCCTAGAGCCTTTAAGCCACATTTTAGCCGGTTTTAGAATTCTAGTTCACCATTACCTAAAAAATGTAAAGGGTGAACTGAAATTCACTGGCTTCCACTCGACTGCCCGACGAAAAGACGCCAAAAACCTACCTTAATCGATCCCAATCGTTACAAAACTTCGCTCGAGTGTAGAACGAATGTTGGAGTTTCCAAACAGCGAGATTTCAATCCGTAAACTTTACCCAGCGCTTCAAGAATACGGAAAATATAGTTCATAAACGTTTAACTTCATTTTCTGACGAAGCTTGTGACCGAGAGGGTTGACGTCGCTGCTGTGGAACCTAGCCTTTCATGAACAGCGCACGCTATGATTGGCCAACAGTTGTCAAGGTGATGAAACCGAAACCTCACGCCGGGGGCAGTGCCCACAGGAGACTTTGTAAAATTCCCACCAATCCACAAACCAGCCGGCGCGGTTTATTAAAACATAGGCACGCAATGCGTGCAAGAGCTATTTTTTGGAGTGGTAAAAAATGGTGTTATGGATCATGAAAAGATTGGATTTGAAACTGTAGATCATGTTGATTGTTTTGAGTTGGCAGATGGCTTTAGTATAGTGTATTTTAAGTTATAAAAAATAGGCCCGCGAGGCGTGCTCATGGCTACTGCATTTTTTACTCAGAGAATGCGCATACATGTAGCCCATGAGCCGATTAAACGAAATGGGTTAGGGACTCTCACGATTTCAATCAGTAAGTTATATTTTTCTCTACCCAGCAGTCATGAATCCACATCATCCCTTTATAACATGTATACTAGACATACTAGATATAAACATTTCCACGCCAATGGCTTTCGTTAACTCTCACCAGACCTCTCAATTGATAATATAGGTCAAGACTTCGTTCTCCGAGTTGTCGCCGTTGAGGATAGTGCAGCAACTTTGTTGGTTTTGTTATTTTTTTCTTTGGTGTATTGCATTGATAACCCTAGCCCTAAGGCAACATCTCTTGCTTTGGCTAACCACACTAAAATAATCAGGCCCGTAGGGCGAGGGATGCGACAGGTGCGTCCGTGGACCGATGGCTGAAATAAAGTGAATGAAAAGCTCTAATTCGCTAACTGGTGTAGTCTGGAAATGAAGCCTGAATCAACGAAGATAACATCGAAGGTCCGCCATTTGTAGATTTGCTGGGTGACATATTAAATTTTGGACCAGATCTTGAGATTCTATAAGCTGAATTTAACGTTAACGATAAATTCGACCTAAAACCCTCATACGGAATTTTAATCCCCAGGCTCTATCAAAATGAGAGAAGACTGGGTACCCCAATAATGAACTGCAAAAGGGCTCAGCATGTGTGTCAATATTGGATAAAATGGACCGAACAGAGCCAGAGGTCACAGAAGAGCGAAATAGAAAGGCCGCAGCAAAATCCTGTCAATCGATAGATACATTTGTCCGTAAATTGTAAATTACATGTCACATAAAGTTTCTTGCAATTGTTTGTCATTAATCCATTTTGAATTTAAAAAGTGCAAGAAATTTTTATGTTTATACGTTTGCTTTTTGCTGCCTGGTTTCATATCAAAACGCACGAAATGCGAAATACAGTCGAACCTCTCCACAACGGCCACCTTGGGGACAGAGGTAAGTGGCCGTTGTAGAGAGGTGGCCGTTATGGGGAGGTAGGGGTGTAATATGACACCATTTGTTTTTTTTGGGGGGACAACATTTTTATTTAAAAATGCTTATTATAGCATATGAATACGTAACACAATCAAAATGTATCAATAAAACAGAAACCAAAATGATGTTCAGAACAGGAATGTTAACAAAACAAAGCTAGTAAAGTACAGTGAGTACATCAGTTTGTACATCGTTTACTTTCTCTTTCGTGAAATTAAGTTGTCAAGGGTTGTTTGCTTGAGTGAGTGGCTGCGAGGTTCTATTTTAATGTGACTTACTGTGCCACCAGGCATTTTTTTTTTTCAATTTCGCAATGCAATTTAAACACAGAGCCTTATCAGCTGTACTCGATTTACGACTGAAATAAAAATACAGTACTGTAAAAGCGTAAAAAAAATGGAAAATAGAAAAAATGGGGGCCTTGTACTTTCTAGTATTGTGTGATTCTTCCATCAGTGGCTAAACACGTGCCGCAATATAAGATACTGTATTGCCCGACGATGGCCGTTGCCGTTGTGGAGAGGTGGCCGTTGTAGAGAGGTTAAAACAAGAGTGAATGTATGGACTGTCCGCCGGGACAAAAGAAAGTGGCCGTTGTGGAGATGTGGCCGTTGTGGAGAGGTGGCCGTTAGTAGAGGTTCGACTGTATCAAAAAATTCCCGGCGGTACCCCCCTACAAACTCGGGAGGCACTCGAAAGTTAGTACGCGCAAGGAAAAGGAGACATCTGCACGCAGGCTATCCCCTCCCCTTTCGCACTTATTACGGACAGTTTTGTTTGTCCCGACGAAAAGCTCATATATTTTATCTTACATTACAACGGTCACTTTTCCGCTCTCATACAAAGTTAACCTCGCTTATCTGTGCACTGTATATTGTCATGACATGTTGACAACTGTCTTGCTCACTGTGCTGCGTGGCAGGCGTAACACAAAAGTTTCACTTCCTTGGTCTTTTACTGCAGTCATTAGACGTTGCTTAATACGGACAATTGTTCGTGTCCGTCTTATCCGGGTTCCACTGTACATACGAGGCGTTTCAATCACAGTCAAAACAAAGGGATTTGACTTCACGAAACTGAAAAAAAAACTGCCAAAAAAACCCCTGCAAACTGTCAAAGCTATTTGCCTTTATCTCTGTAATTGTGTAATAACCCGACCAATTACACGCCGCGAAATTATTGACATATTATAAATAGACGACGAATTATTACACAAGAATCCATCAAAGAACAGTTCTCATCTTGACTCTGCTCATATCCTAGCTAACTGAACTGGGTAATTACAGTACACTGCACGATTCACGTTTAACGTAACAAATTTATTAGGTCACTTTTAGCAACACTCTGCTCTCGTAAACTAGCTCGCCGACTTGTCAGTTGCGGACAACAAACTCTGTTCAGTTTATTTACCTTCATGTCATTTTGATCAGTACATCTAACAAGACTTTAAAACCCAAGCTAATTTGAATACAATCACCCACTGTTTTCTTAAACAACGGAAACTGTGCTCAAATGAGATGATCTTATCTTTCGTCTACAAACCAAGCAGATATAAAGTTCGTCTTTAATTTTAGAAGATATTTTCATATTAAAATCATTCCTCGTTTCGAAAAAAATTTAACACACTTAACAATAGTAGATCTAAAATCCATTTTCTAATATCATTTTGTCACGATGTCCAACGTCAGACTCCCGAAAGCGCGGTGAATTAATTTTCTGCAATCCAGCACGCGGCTTTGATCTTTGTCACAACAGCATTCGCAGCATTCATGCTGACATAACAAAATTCTCAAATCACTCATCACTCATACTCTTCTGATTGTCGTCATACTGTAATATCTTTGTTTACACAGCAGCATTCGCGCTGACATAACAGAATCTAAAAATAATTATATAATTCACTGTGTAAAACTCGCGCCGTGATTGGTTTAGAACTGTTATCTATTAGAGTACAGACGCACGAATGACGTCACGAAGCGGGAAAACGCGCGGGCGCCCTGCCTGCTCCAACAAATCCTTCGCTCAAAACAGAGAAATATTTTCGTCAAACTGGAAATATTCCGTAGGAAATTCAATGTTGTTCAATTGATACGAATTTTAAATCGGCTGTTCAAGCTTGGCTAGAACTTGGAGGAAAATATGATGGTCCTTTAGCTCATAATTTGTGAACAGAATCCGATAAATTTAGCGGGATTAAGCTTATCGTTCGCCGTTTATAAGCGACTTGCAACGGGATTTGGACTGGAATAATTCAGATTGTTTTTCCTCATATCAGGACGGAATAGAGGTTAGTCTCTAAATATTTGCTTTTCGAAACATTTGCTGAGTTGAGCTGTAGTTTATTTTAAGCCGTTTTAGTTTTCACAAAGTTTTATTTGAGTGCATGAAAACACTGTGGCCTAAACTCGATGTTTGTTGACATAATTTTTATCGGCTTATTTAGCGTACATTCAAGTGAAAATCCGAAGCGAATATCTCCAAAATTATATAAAACAAATAGATTCCATGTTGCCGTGGGTCTGTTCAGTAATAGATCACAGAAGACGTCAAAATGTGGTAAGAACATCAGTGACCAACGAGCCGCTGCGGCGAACCACAACATATCAATCACGTAGAAACCGAAAAACCTCTGTTGTTGCTGTGAAATTTTGCATTCAACTCCTCGACAATCTTTTAAAACCAGTACTTTCTAAAGTTTTTACTCTCCTGCCTTCGTGGTATGATACACAAACTGATTAACTAGATATTTCTTCTTCTCGGACTGAAATTTTAAACGACTTGCATGTTTCTTGCCGCTTTTCCCGACTGTCACTGTCACTTTTTAGCGCAAACTTGTACCCGATCGGACGTGCACTGTTCACTGCTTGTAAAGCAAATTGTGCTACTCAAACATCAGTATAGGTGCTGCTAGCAGGTAAAATTTTGGACCGGTACAAGTTGTACGGACCGAGGCAAGCGAATAATCATCGCTGTAACCTTGAGATTAATGTGTGTGAATTGACGAATCTGTCAGTTTTGACGCTTGACAAAATTTTGTCCTGCTCTGGGGCAGGATGACGGCGCCTTTGAAGTTTGGTAAGGCTTGACAAAATTTTGGTAGGAAAAAAATCGCCGTTCGCACTTGTGAAACGGAACTGATGACAGATATTTTTGCAAAACAAACAAAAATTCGCCTAGTGCGGCCGGGCCCTAATCAAACAAATGAATTGTAGGAAGGACTCTAAAAGACCGGCGGTTACTCAACAAAAGCTTCAACAATGTGACTCAATCAAACGCGACCCTGTTCGTGCAGTTGTCAAAGAAATACACCTACGTAAATAAAAACATTTAAAAACAAACGTGTCTTTCATATTTATTTTGCAACGCAATTTCTCTCCATATAGCTCACTAAAGATGCCAATCTTCTTTTTAAGCATTGCACTTGACACCACTGTCAATGAAGCGAAACAATCGAACAATGCCATATCATGTTCAGTTATTCAAAGAATTGTTACAAAAAAGTCTTACGAACAAAAAAGTCTTACGAAGGAATGTTAAGAATGCTTCGACGACGACAATAATGGGCACTTGCGCAAGCGCAGTACCCATAAAAATCAAGCGCTGTGGCTTGTTTTCCCGGCAAACAGTTTTGTGCTGGACAAGTTGATTATATTCAATGGACGATCGAATGTTTCCAGTCAGAGAATATTCAAACGTTTTTTATATTTTATTAATTTTACTTGGGTGGTTTAAGTTTTAAAATTGCAAATTGTAGTTAAAAAGGAAAATAACGTTTGGTGTCGTCGATTAGAAAATAATGCAGTTCTTGGATGTTAAAAGCGTAACATGAGAGATTGGACTGCATTGGTGTTTTGAGATAAAGAATATTTTCCAAACATTTTAAAAAGTTACATTTGCTACCGACTGGTCAGACTCAAAGACTAGAAGGGTTGAATGTCAGAGCAGTCAGCTACCCATGCTCCCCAGTCCGCGATCCAGGTGGAGAGGATCGCGGGCACACCGAAACAGCTGGAGACTGAGCCTACCCCACCCTGGGAGTGCAAATCCCCACCTCCAGTCCAATAGTTGACAACTATAAAATAAAAACGGGTCTGAAGGGCAGTTGTTTTTACATCTTCCTTTAACTACCAGGCAAAGAAACAGTTGGAAACGAATGCGTGACAATTGAACAAACCTGCGTTACACATGACAAGTGTCAACAAAAGTATTTTATTTAGGTATTAAAACATTAACCATTTGTGTTGTGGTTCATCAAGAAATATTTGTGCTAGTACAATGTGCTGTTTTAAATAGTAAATTGTACTCCTTGTCATCGTATAATTATAAAGGTCTGCTTAAAACATTCATGTAAATTTGATTGATGACCTTTGACCCTGACATGTTGTAATGCATTTATTAATCAAATACAAAATGCTAAAATTTAATGACAATTCACATAGCAGAACACCAAGAACTGCAAATCGTCACAGTACCTTGAAGGAAAACAATTTCTTGATTTCATTCCAAAGAAAAACATCATTTTTATTAAAATTTAGGCTCTTACATGTAATTTAATTAAATTTACATTTGAAAACAAGTGTATCAAATTATATTTTGTTTTCGATATCCATATTTCTACTGCAGCAAATTTGCACCAAACTGGAAATAAATACCATATATTGAAAATCCTTGTGATAAAATCGAAGAGAAAAGATTTTATTTTATTCAACACACAGATATTTATCCAACAGAGAAACAAGAACTAATTCAATTATCACAAGCGTTTGTACGAAAAACAAAAGTATCAGGTTACATCCTTTCCATGAAAAACAAAAGTATCAGGTTACACACGCCGACATTACAACCAAAAGTATCACATTACATACGTTTCTGTTTTACCGAAATTAATATGGTGAAGTAGTAAAACATTGCAGATAAAACGTAACAAGTTCTGTGAATAAAATCAACCCAAGAAGATTTACCGAAAGTCAACTATTAACAAGAAGACAAGAGAACTTGCGTAAGCATATTTCAACTTTTCTCTTCAAAATATCCGCTCACGAATTTACCACTTAACGTGAAAATTTCTGCACTCAACAGCAAAACATCGCAATAGCGCGTGTTTAGCAAAAATCAAATTCTGTTTGGCATGATTCGTCACCAAATCCTCGAATATTCAAAGTAGTTACTTTAGCGCGGAATTCTCAACCGGGGAAAATAAAAGAGACTTCTGGTAAAATCTCATGAATGAACATAACAGTAACAATACAAAGGATACTAGGTATTAGTTTTCGAGGCTCGTAGTTTTCGTAACACCCCTATTTCGTCTTCTTTATGTTTGATCCTTCGTGGTTGATCGAAGTTCTTACTGCGTGCTGAATCGGCGTCCATTCATACTTTCAAATGTCAAGTTCAGTATTGGTCTCATTAGGTTTTCCTTTTCTGGTGCTAATCACCAGCTTAGGTTGCCTTCATCTTCTCGAAGGGATCGATGTCTTAGTTATATGCCGGCCTTTACACACAAACAAAGATGGCAGTCTTAAAATTGCTCTTCTCCTCAGAACCGTGCAGCTTTACAAATGGCAATTTTATTGGTTGTTGAACTAAGTGTTGTTGATGGTAGTCCGATTTTGATTGGTGGGACAAACATACATACATACCTCACTCACTCACTCACTACATCGTCCAACACGACAGCTAAGAAGCTATTTTTCTAAAAAAAAAATAGCTCAAAAAACAAGAAGCTGTCGACAGCTTGAATTCGGACGAATTATCCTTTACTCGCTGCATCAAAAATAACCACATAAACGCAAACAGCACTGTGCCCCAGCTCTCACCCTACCGCTTTAGCCGAGCCACTCGACTGAGACGACTGGGGCGAGTCTGCACTTTTCTGCCGTTGAAATCTCGGATTATAATTCGTCCGTACTGTAAGTACGTCCGAATAATAATTTACATTTTAAAGGATCTCGCGATAATCTAGATCCATTCTGTTTGTCGATCGGTGTCAGAACTATCCTCTTGCTAAATATGCTTTCAATTTATAAGAAAACAGACTTGGGAAAATTCATCATTAATTGTCGTTCACGTCCTCGCGTTACGGGTGTCTGTAAAACGTGGACCGGATGGCTGCGGATGGCGGATGCGGATGGCGGATGGGAAAACGCGGATAGAAAATGCGGATGGAAAAATGCGGATAGAAAAAAAAGAAAAAAAGAAAATGAAGATACATTTAAGAAGGAAAACAAGTAAAGAGGGGTCAGAAGGGTTTTACAAGTTTTTCAATCATCTGGCAAGTGCGCACAGAATAAATAAAATCACCATTTCGAATATCAAGCATTTTCCATAAATTAGATTTTGAGACCTTGTATTATTTTGGCGGAGGATTAATACCGATAGGGGGAGAAGGATAATACCAGAGGTCTATAACTAGAGGTTTCCATCTAGCATTGCGCGCGGCCCATCAGATTAGGAGTTAGGCTATTTTTAGACACTTTTCGCGCGAAACCAGCAGCCAATCACGCACCATGCCTGACAAATATGGTCATTGAACGCGCTAGCTCGACAATTTTTGTTCAAGACGGTTTGTTCGTCGATTGAAAAGATGGCTAAAATCACTAAGTAAAAAGCCTTGGCCCTTCTAAATCAAACAAAAGTTAATTCTACTAAATAATGCACGAAGTTTGGAACGAAATATTTAATGGGAAATGCCTGTAAAATGTACAACTAATGCGACTGAAAGAGCACTAAAGGCAGCCTGAAATTAATTTACGGGAAGACCGCGGACACAATTAATTCGTCCAAAGAATGAAAAACCTGTTTACAACACAAGTTTAAGCTTAGTCTATTCAGTATTGTTACCTTGTATTTCGACGAGGCTTGTCAATTCCAGCTGAATTAAGTTTTAAAATCAGCACAATAAATATCCATGGATCAGTTAAGCCGTTATAAGCTTATAACTTGAGCTTACGGCAGTTCGTCAAGCGTTCGTGACAGTCAATCATTCAAAGATCACTTCACAGTGAAATTCTCTTTCTTTCCATCCATGTAGACATTGAGGGTTTCCTTTGTTCTTTTACTTCAATGAACTTGATTTCAAGCTCAGTTCGTTAATTCTGTAGTCGCGCAAGTTTCGCCCGCCGTATAAACAAGTGAAACCTTCGGCTGCGTATAGCTGTCCGTTCAACTTGTAAAATGAATATAATGTTCAGCTCCACAATTATTTCGAAACTTCCCATGTTAAGCTAAACCATCTGCACAATTTTCCAGAATATACGAAACTTTGGAGAGATTGAACGAAGATTAATCCGCGGAGAAACCTTTGTCTTTTCATTCAACTTTCGACAACTTGCCAACTGGACACCGCGCCAAGTTTTGCCGCCGAATTCATACAAATCATGCTTCATTTAGATTGAACTGAAAAATCACTCAGTCGATTTATAGTTTTACAAAAAGTATACCGAAGTTTGACCTAAATTTAGTGAAGTATTTAAACAATTATTACATTCTGCTGTGACGCTTTTCGCTTTTCCTTGGCCGGCAAAGTTTCTGCCTTTGCGTAGCGCTCGCATATTAAAAATGGTTCAACGTGATTGGCTGCTGGTTTCGCGCGAAAAAATGTCTAAAAATAGCCTAACTCCTAATCTGATGGGCCAAGACCCAATACCAGAGATGGAAACCTCTAGTTATAGACCTCTGATAATACTATGGATTCGGGAATTATTACGGTATTACAGCTGAGTAGAAAAGAGTAGTAAACAGAATACACGGATTAACTCGATTTTAGCCAAGACTGACTGGCCTGTGACACAGTCTCGAGTGTTTGATATATCGTAAATAATAATAATTATAAAAGCAATATATAATTATAATAAGAACCTTCCCAGAGTCCTTTGCAACTGGAAATCTTTCAATGACAAATAACTTTGTCAATTTGAGGCCCAGAAGGGTGAAACACCACAAGGTAATAACACTTACCATAAAATAACTCTCATATCAAACTTAGTGTGATGACGTCATTAGTCACGTGACCACGCCCGAAAATGCGTTTTTGTTTACTGTGAGAACAGGCCGCTATCAATTGAAAAGCAATCAATCTAGATAGCAAGATATTGAAATGGGGCATTTTGAAATGGCCAGGTGACATCTGGCATTTTAAATTTAAGGGGGCTATACACAGGTGCAAAAATATGTGGAAATTTTGTTCTGCGATATCTCGTAAAGCGTAAGGTGTATAGCAACCAAAATCTACATGTGGATAGATGTTTATGTGAAGAACACATTTTTGAACACGTTTCGTACGTGACGTCATCAGTCACGTGACCAGATTGCTTTGAATATTTTAAATTGCTTTAAAAGTACATTATGCTCAATAAAACAGCGCCTTATTCCTGTCAGTTGTAGATATTGATGTAAGGTTTATCAAAAGGGCGATTATTATTTTTTCTTTTAAATATTAGGGAAGAACCGCACACAAAACGGTTTGGAATGGCTCCTTTAAATCTCCTGTTCAGCCACTTTTCAATTTAAAACCAAAAGGAGAAATTTATGAGAGGTTTTAGAGCATCCTCTTTCCACTGCCGTTGTCTGTTTTGCAAAATTAAATTTGCGTCATAGGGCTCAGGGATATAATTTACCAGCGCCGTGGAGCCTGGTAACGAGAAAACATGAAAATGAGGCTGTGTTTTGTCGCCATTGCCGGTCTGCGTCCGGTCGCGTCAGCTCAGTGGCGTATTTTGTGTTTTGTCGACTGAAGAAATTTTCCTTCGCTTTCTAGCATCTTTTTGCTGTTTAAGGTGGCTCCATAGGGTTTTCATATCTGGTGAGGCGCGCGCGTGAGTTATATTTTGAAAGCTGGTTTTCACGTTCTTTTTTACTACCAGTTCACCCAAACCTTCCAGAATGTAATAAGTAATGATGAAATAATGTTCGACAACCATCCCTGATAACATATTGACTTTAGGTCTTGAATTAAAACTGTCCAAACAAAGGAGTTTGTCAATGCTTACGAAGCTTTAATTGTAAATTTCTTCAATTTCCTTCGGTTGAAAGTTTCTACAATTTTCACAATATATAAAGTCTGCCCAGATAAGAATTTTAATGAGGAAAAAAATTGGCGTTGTCAAGGCAGCTCCTTCGCTTTTTACAAAATTGTGTTTTTTGCCTTTGCGTAAAAACGGGTCTTATAAATTTTCCTCAAAAACGGGCACCAAGTAAAGCAAACAAAGCATAACCTTTCCGCTAAGTTTTACGAACTTTCACCGAAGGAAACTCGAGAAAACAAAGACGAAAGTTTCTCATTTTACCCTACAAATACGTCATAAAATAGGAACTCGTCAAGATCGCTATTTGAGCATGCGTGAACTTTCGATCGATGAGGTTTGTTTACCGGGCGTTTTATGCAATTCCTTGGACGAAATTTACAAATTCGTCATCTTTGGAAGTTCAAACAGCAATATCTCGGCTTAAACATAAGTTATAAATGAATGTTTACTTTGAAATGCTTGACATAGCTGCAAAAACTCGAGCCATGCAGTTCACTTGTTCACATTTTTTGCGTAAGCTCGCGTCAGCTCGCGCGCGCTTATTGGCAAAAGCTTGCGTAGCCAGCGCGCGCGCGCTCATACCCTATGCAGCCACCTTAAAGGTCAAATGCAACAAAATTTTAGTAAGATTAGTTTTAAGTCGAAATAATAGGGAATATTATGAATTATCATATTCTTAAGTTTGAAACGATTTGGACAAAACGTCGTCGAGATATTCGACTTTGAAAACCGCCTTTTTTTTCGCTTCCACAAACGGAAGCGTTCGGGCAAACTTCGGAAAATTGTCGGAAATGGGAAGCTCACCACATATGACGTCACATACACGCGCGAGTCCGCGAGAAGAGCGAGAATTACAAAATTCTGCAGTTTCAAAACATCAACAAGTATGGTGTTTTGTGCTGCTTTTAACTGTAGTAACTGTTCAAAATCAGACGTAAGCTTTTTTACATTCCCTAAAGACGAGAAGAGATGCAAGGAATGGGTGAGATTAATGAAAAGGAAAGATTTCACGCCAACTGCAGCATCTCGTCTTTGCTCCGTGCATTTCTCCCCTGAAAGCTTCGAGCAGAATCTTGAGTTAGGGCACACCTGGGATCTCAGTTCAAGACTCGAAGGCTTCGACTGAAAGCTGATGCTTTACCGACCATTTTCAACTATGGAATAAAGCGAAGTATTGACCAAGAATGTCCTTCAAAAAGCACGACGAACACGGAATGCGGTCGTTCACGACGTTCGGCCTTTGCGAAACGCAGAAAGCTAAAGGTATAAAGTCGCAAACTTTCTTGTATCAGGTTTGATTTGACAGATCCACAAACTACTCTTCTAATCTGAGCCTACAATAAAAAGGTCGGCAAATAACGTTTTTATTTGTTTTCTACGTGCATGGTTCTGTGATGCTAGAAATCTTGAAAATCTGTTTTTATTAACGCAAGGTCGCTATAAACACTACCGAAGAAATAAAACTTAAGTTAATGAATCCAAATAACAAGAAACTCGGACGATTAATTTCTTATACGGAAATATGTAATTACAGAAAGGTACGTAGCTGCGAAGAACAGACGATGTTGCCTCGAACATAATTTTTCACCACTAAAAGCAGCTGAAATGAGAAGCTATTTCAAATTAACACAAAAACCATTCAAAGTCGCAACCGGCAAGTTTTAGGACAATCTTCATTCTTCAATACTCTTGAAAGCATTTTTCGAGTAAAACTGTTTCCTCAGTTTTCTACAATTTCATTTCCCATGTTAATCTAATTTTTGCATTCGGTCGGGTGGCAATTTACAACTTTCATTTTATGCGAAGCCTCGCCAAACTCAATTCAACCATTTCAAGCTTGCATTCAATTTCAACGTACGGCGCAACTATAAATTTATACTTGCCGAGAATTATTTTCTGCCGGGACTACCGGTATCACTAGGTTCTTTCTTGAATGAAACTTAACGGAAGGTTTGTTTAGTAAAAAGGAGAAACGAAAAGCAAATGATTAAAACTAAGGAATTGAGTCTAACACGGAGATTGTAATTTAAAAACCGTAAGCTAGCTAGCGCGGGCGGTGAAACTCAGGATTTCCAAAACAACAACAAACTCAAATTCTGTCGGTTAAAATCAAATGAGCACTCGCCTTTTTGAAGAAATGCAAGCTCTTTAATTCCACTGCGTAGTTCTCCATTCACGTGTCAATGATAAGAGAGCAATATAACGTGAGAAATTCAGTAAAAGCTTCTTCGCATCGACCTTCACACGTTGTTGAAAACACGCGCGAAAACACGCGCGTGAAAACAAACTCACCACATATGACATCACAAAAACAGCAAATTCGTTTCCATTCCAAGCGCGGTCATTCCTGGTTCGTTTTCGTTACGCCGTCGGAAATTCTCGGAAATTATCGAATTTCGTGCCACAAATCGCCCCAAACCAGCTTTTGAGGGTTGAGTATGATTGATGCTAGTATAAAGAACAGTTTTCGCGACAAAAGAAAAAAATGCCAAATTTCGTTGCATTTGACCTTTAAAGGGTCCCTCTCAACCAGAGTGCATTGCGGTCGTGAATCGCTTGAACCGCCATTTTCGATATAAGCGAAAAGATGGCCGCCAAAGCGACTTGGGACTTGTATACCTTCCTTGTTCGAAAACATGCCGCATTCGCCGTCGAAGCGCAACAGGCCATCTAAAAATGAAAAGGCGAAGTCGATATTGTTAAAGGAGAACACTTTTTACCTCTGGAATCAGCAGTGGACAGCAGAATTGAGTTTCGCGGATCTCACTATGCTGCACTATGAGGTCTTTCTATAAACAGCGAGTTCGCCGAGCTGTTGCTACACAGGAAATGGTCGTCCAGATGGGAGAATACGATAGCAGCAGTAGCCACAATATACACGCCAAAGAGATCTGCTCGAAGTAGTGAGTCAGCGTTGATAATTTGTTTTAACTCTGTCTGAATTAGTTATCGTATTAATTTAGCTTAAATATTAAAGCTACAATGCTATGCAAAATGGTTGAGACACTCCTCGTAAAAAACGATCTTCTTTGCCTTTCTAATTTTTTTCCCCACTTGAGGTGTTTTGTTATTTCTTTTGACCCCCCTCCCCCCATTACAATGTTGTAACCGAAAAATTGGAACGTAAATTTGACGTGAAAACAACATTGATAGGGGGGAAGGGGATGTCAAACATAGAAAATCAATAATGTTTTAAAAGGCGAGAAATAATGAGAGTGTCTCAAGTATTTCTGCATAGCATTGTAGCTTATTTGTTGTAGCCAAAATACAAGGAACAGGCCCACAACTATTTTAACTCATTGAAAAATAATGATAATATTGTGTTAACGTTTGTTTACGACTAGTTCTAAGCGTTCACGACCTTTTGTGTTCTTTTATTTTAATTTGTTGATTTCTGTATATTTTTTGTTAGGTCAGAGATCGATTTTCCAGTCTATAAACACGGTTCAGGTTCAGTACATGTAAATTTTACCCTGTTGTCGACTGAAGGTAGCGAGATGCTTCATAATAATTTTTTCAGTCGTTTGAATAAAGGAATCTCAAACATGGCCAGAGTCATTTGTAGTTGCCCCATCACAGTGTGTTCTGCTTGGTCAATGGATGAAGGCAATGAATATTTTATAAGCTTACCTTGTGTCAGTAAACAATATTGTTCACTTTTATACATGTATATTATGCCTTCTAAGAATGCTAATCCATACACGCTTACGCTCTAAGTATGAAAAAGTGAGGCCTAATGCATCGATCAATTCCAGTTGTTACCACCCCCCTTCCCCGGACATACCTCGCGGGATTTGTAAGGCCCTGTGTCCCGGGGGCGGGAATTTTGTAGTCCCACGAAAAAAAAAAAAATGAATCCCCGGGGGTCGGCCCGGGGGGGATGTAACAGCTGAAATTGATTGATGCATAAGGGCCACGAGATTCTCCACAAACTTTAAAAGAGTGGAAAACATGGCTGTAGAAATAACATTGAGCGATTTAGAGGTTGCAAAATTAAAATATTCCTGGAGCATTTATAGAAAATAAAAGCAAAGTTTTGGCTGAAATGTACACAACTGGATTTCCTGAATTCTTGATGGAAAGGCCAATGGAGTCTTCAATAAACAACTTCCAGGGTTAATTTTACAACCTCTAAATCACTTGATGTTGTTTCTTCAGCTATGTTTCCACTCTTTTAAAGTTCGCCCTTAGGCCTCGCTTTCATGCTTAGGGCGTAAGCGTGTATATTAATGATTGATTAGTGAGTGCATGGGACATTGAAAATAACTAAAAAAATAATAAAATAATAATATTGTTGCTGTATTTTTTAATGGGATTTAAATGTAAACCCACATCATGCTATAAGTAGAGAAATTGATTATATATTTTTGACAGTATGCAATGGACTGAGGTTGGTGACAAGAACAATATTTCAATTATCCAATAGTCTCTCAGCTATATATCAACCCTTTATTTGCTCTCCACTGGAGACCCCTTTATAAATGGGGATATGGAAGACTCCTCAGAAAGGTTGTTTTTTGAAGAAACATAAAAAGATGCATATGTGTACATGTCCTGATCAGATGTTGACACCAGTCATAAATATTATGATAAGTTTGCAAAAAATCAAAAATTATAGTGAGACAAACACATATCTTATATGAACTAGGCCCTAGCAAGGGACGTAATGTCCTATTGTCTATTTACCCGCCATTGGCGAATTGTGTAAATAAATAAATAAACTATAAACAAGTAAATGTGTTCACTAACGCAAAATGGATATGTAACCCAGATTTAAGATGTAATCACCAATGTCATGATATTTTTGTTGCTTTTTATTGGTATGCAACAGCTTTTGCAATGAAAGAATTGGGTGCATGCACTGAAATTGTAGAAAACAATCAATCCCAGTGGAGTAACTTTAGCTATATGATAACACTTGTAATTTGTTTATTTCTCTCATTGAGTACTTTCAAGTTAGATATTTCTGGCCTGTGTTATCCAACCAGCCTTGGATCACGACGTCCATGTCTTTTGAGACATAGAGGGTTGATTCAAGAGAGCTTATAGTAACATCAAAATAATAATTATTGTTATGTTGTCCCAGAGAAAGAATAGGAAGCTTAAAAATACTGGGTTGCCCTTAGGCTCAATTTCCGCCGCTCTCTCGAGTCTGGTCTTCGTTCCTCCCCTTTGGGGAATGAGCATGGGCTCATTTCCCCGAACAGCGGCTGGTAATCGAGCCTACATGTAGGTTGCCTTCTGCTCCAAAATACTACCCAAAAGAGTAAATAATCAAGACACCATTGCTCGCCTATTGAAGTAAGTCCCACCAATCCCCAGATTCTGGCTCCAACAATAGCCATGTGGGAATGGTCAAAGCCAAGCTTTCAAGATTTAAGGAAAAAAACATATAATCACAATCTGGGGCTGGTTGTTCGAAGGGTGGATAACACTATTCACCAGATAAATCACTATCCAGTGGATAAGTGTTAACAAAATAAACTACAGTGTATATGCTATCCACTGGATAGTGATTTATCCGGTGGATAGCGTTATCCACCCTTCGAACAGGTGTTAAAATATGGATTCAGGTTATACAAGTTTGTATGTACACCATCTTCATACACCATTTTCATTTTTCCACAAAAAAGTAACATTCTCATTTCCATTATAAATCATTACACCATTCAAGCTAAAAGATATTGAGGTTCCTCAACAATTGAAACTTTACAACAACAATCAGTGTAAGAAAATTGAACTTCTCAAAAACATAATTTTCTCTATAACATATCCTTGTGTATTGAGCGACAGCAAAAGCCACAGGTTATGTGACTCGGACTACACTAGATAGTATGTAATAAAGATATTAAGACGAAATCCATTAGAAAATCGAGTAATATTTATGGCCAGTGGACAAAAATCTTGTACTACGACGCCATACACTCTCACGCTTAAACTAGACATTCATCAGCCATATCTTAACGGTATTTACCAAATAATATAACTCCACAATCCTTAAATTGCTTTCCGCCTTGAGTTTCCTCCGTGAATGGGTAAGGTCATAAGAGGTGGAAGCCATGTTTCCCAGAAACATGGCTGCCACCTCTTATGACTCAACCCATTCACGGGAGGAAACTCAAGGCGGAAAGCAATTTAAGGATTGTGGAGTTATATTATTTGGTAAATACCGTTAAGGTATGGCTCATGAATGTCTAGTTTAAGCGTGAGAGTGTATGGCGTCGTAGTACAAGATTTTTGTCCACTGGCCATAAATATTACTCGATTTTCTAATGGATTTCGTCTTAAAACCCTTGGGACAAGGACTGTACATTACAAAATATGTTATATGACTGTTAATATTTTTTGCTAATGGATGTGTCCCAAAGTACAGTTTCCACTGTGAAACCACGAACGTCGAAAACCCAAGTATTGTCCATCGGCAGCTGGCGGGTAAGCCCCCACCAGTTATAAGCTATAGCCCTCCCCCTCCCCCCATAATTGGCCCATTTCCCTGCTACCAAAAAATATATATTTTATGAGCAGGGGGGCTATAGCTTGTAACTATAGCTTATAATAATTTTTTTTTCTTCCATTTTCTTCCACTTAAAATTTGTTACATTGATAGACTTGCAGAAGGATTATTAAAGACCAGCAAATGGAAAACATAATTATTATTATTTTTTCCCAGGACCTTTCTGAAAATCACTTCTCAGTGAGAGAGCCTCTTGGTATAAAATTATATTATTATTGCTGCATCAACTTGTTGCAGCTCATTCTGAAAACACTTTTTTTATTCCGATTATACCCCCAAACAAGGATATAAGCCCCACAGCATATAAGCCCATCCAAAACCCCTTACGAAGTTGTATAAAATAACCCAGGGCTTATAACCGGGATTTTGTGGTATTGTGGAGCAGTTGAATAGAGATATGACTCGTTTTGTACAACATTGCTCTTCCTCTGATGTTTGCATGGGTCTGCACACCCCCACAATCACACCATTTCCAGGTGAGTCTTCAGGATTAGGACCACCTGCAATTAGGATAAAAGGAAGCTGTCTTTTCTATACTGTCAATAGCTTGACTGAAATTCGATTTTCTTGCTCTAAAAATAGCCTACAAGAGATTTGAACATATTGTATTTTTATCGGGAAACTTGCTAAAGATTTACAAGTTCGTTTGGAAGGAAATATTCCAAATTTTCGAATAAAGGAATAGCTTTTTGTTTTGCTGGAGTGGTGGGGTCGATAGTTTGACTGTTGATTGAGATAAAACAAGGCGAAAGAGACTTCTGAATGAACCGCTTGCTCTTGCGGACTGAAAGCACCGATACACTATAAATTATAAACGACAAAGTCTGGCGAAGAGATGTTTATATTTATATGTGTCTTCCTGTAGAACAAGTCCATGTATGGTTGCCACACCTAAAGAAAACAAAACTTCCCTGACCTTCGCAAGAAATTTAGAGTTTCTTTGATCAGATAACAAAACTCCTTCAAGGAGTTTGTTTGACATTTCCTGACCTTGAAAAAAACTTTTCGCTGACTCGATCTGACCTCGAATACAAGCTTAAATCAGGGGCACCCAACGACAACATTTTCCTGTAGGTGTCGGAAAGTCGTTTTTACGTTATAATTGTGCTTTTTGTGCAGTTTAATGGCTTATTTTTAAATGCTAAGAAAAATGTATCTTTTCGGATACGTTAGCTGAACTTTCAAACTTCAGAAAATTTTAGGGATTGAAATCTTATTACCCGAATTTGTGAGTTGCTTTTTCCTTTCAGAAAATCCTAGCTGACCCGTTTTTGTACCCAAAACGACATTTTTATCTCTCCGAAAACAAAAGGCATTAATTTTCCCATATTTAGAAAGTTTGAGATGACATTTCCCTAACCGAATATCTGAGGTGATTATAGGCCTCCCGAACAGATATTCTACCGAAACGATCCGTTGGGTGCCCCTATTAAATGACCCATAAATGCGACAAAATTCATTCAAACTGGAGAAAATACTCACTGTGTGCCCTTCGGGAACAGCATCCACGCAAATTTCTGCTACCAAGGAACCGTACACGTTTACACTTTTCATTTTTGTCCTGACACATTCCTCGATTCAAAGTTTCCCGAATCAAAACAATAACACACGACCGCAATGCACACTGGTTGAGAGGGACCCTTTAAGAGCGAAGAAAGTCCATCGTGTAGCTGACAAAGTGCAGATTCAAGTAGTCGCCTGTTGGCCAAGAGAAAGCTAAGTGTTCTTGTGTTTCATTTTATATATATTTGGCGAAGCGTAATTTAGCTTATCAGCGCCGCTAGCGGTTAACTTCATGGCTGTTTTGCATTGTTTCAGTTTAGAAACGAAACGTGAAACAAGAAGGAATTCAAACTTTGCTGAAAAAGTTGAGAAAGAACGAGCAGGAATACCAGTCCGAAAGTTGAGCTCGGTAAGTGAAAATATGGAAACCATTCAGGTTATTTACGCCTGTATGGCGTATTTTTTACATTGAAAATTGCTGGCGTCCTTCAATATCCAAACATTACTTTGAAATGGCTTGAAACGGGTATCAAATATGTTGTGTCTTCACAATTCAACGGCTGGATTAGGCGAAACATTTTTTCCAGTATGACGAGTACAGGTGAACGATTTTAAGCTTATAGCCTTTTTTATTGTACTGAATATTGCAAGCCGTTTTTCGTCGAGCAAATTTTCAGAATTTCAAATGCGTACGGACAACTTATGTACAGTAGTTGATCTACCTGTGTTTCATTTGGTTTGTTGTTATCACCGTTGCTTGAAATGTCCGAGAAAATTCAGAAAAACACGTATTATAATAACTTCATCGGGCATTGTGGCGTATTTTGCGGGCTAAAATGGAGAATTGTACAGCTCCGCAAATGATCCCGGGACCGCAAATGATCCCCGACCGCAAATGATCCCCAAATTGGACCGCAAATGATCCCCGACCGCAAATGATCCCCAGAATGGACCGCAAATGATCCCGCTAAAAATCGAGGAATGGCGTGGACGGTGGACCCGATTTTTTTCCGATTTTGAATATTTTCCCCAATAACTGAATCTGTGCACGTTAGACATTTTTATGACGGAAGTGATATATATTGTTTCGTTATTTAAGGCATTGATGCAGATTTTGAAAAAAAAAAAACCTCAAAATCACTGAACGAGAATACCAGATATATTCTAAAAATAGTTCATTCGAGAAGGTGTTATTTTTGGTTTTCCGCTGTAAACTTCATCCGCGTCTAGAATGATTGCAGATTTATATTGCTTTCGCGTCACCAAGATTCGTTTATCTATAAATTTCGAGCCGTAAAGACGGTATTCTGCGCCATGCGCCATGAAACAAACGATACATGGAAATTGAAACACCCGTTACAGCAAACTACTTCACGAAATCGGAAAATAACATTTCCGGTGAATTATTATTATTATTTCCGCCCCTTTCCGTTGCGAAGGAATTAAAAAACAAATACGACGAGGGAAAAGTCACAGAGGAAATTTGTCCTAATTGTGGAAAGAAGTTCCAGTGCTATACCCAAGGAGTTTTTGAGAGTGGTGGAGCTTTACAGGTCTATTCAGACGACAACGTTTTCTGTGATGTGTGCGTGTTACATGAAATCAGTTAAACAGTGTGGACGGCATTCATCGTTCATCGAGCAAAATTGTGAAACCTGGACGGAAACTAATTAAGGTAAAAGTAGTAAAACATTGCGTTGTTGCCGTTGAAGCTGCCAGTTATGGTCAGTTATGTTATTGTTGCTGAATAATTGAAATGTACAATGTTAGCCTGGAAAAAAATTCACAGTTTTCACACTTCATCAAAGCGGGCCGGGCGTTAAATGCAGTCGATGCCGCCAAAACAGCATGAAATAATCACGATAATTCACCGGAAATGTTATTTTCCGATTTCGTGAAGTAGTTTGCTGTAACGGGTGTATGTATAGCTTGTTTCATGGCGCAGAATACCGTCTTTAATCTCGAAATTTATAGATAAATGAATCTTGGTGACGCGAAAGCAATATAAATCTGCAATCATTCTAGACGCGGATGAAGTTTACAGCGGAAAACCAAAAATAACACCTTCTCGAATGAACTATTTTTAGAATATATCTGGCATTCTCGTTCAGTGATTTTGAGTTTTTTTTTTTTTTTTCAAAATCTGCATCAATGCCTTAAGTAACGAAACAATATATATATCACTTCCGTCATAAAAATGTCTAACGTGCACAGATTCAGTTATTGGGGAAAATATTCAAAATCGGAAAAAAATCGGGTCCACCGTCCACGCCATTCCTCGATTTTTAGCGGGATCATTTGCGGTCCATTCTGGGGATCATTTGCGGTCGGGGATCATTTGCGGTCCAATTTGGGGATCATTTGCGGTCGGGGATCATTTGCGGTCCCGGGATCATTTGCGGAGCTGTACAGAATTCAGCGGGCTAAAATATATTTTAGCCCGCTGAACTGAGCCAATCAGAAACAAGAAAATAACGTAGCAGCCAATCAGAACTGGAAACCATTCAACTGTTCGCGCCGTTTTCTTGGAATTCAAAGCGCCGTTGACTCGAAGTGCTGCCATCTGCAGCTGCAAAGCTATTGTTTTTTAGCTTTATATTATCAGACTGGCTGGAAAAGCTAACGGAGAAGCAAATTTTCAGCCTTCTCAGTACAGCTAGTTGAAGAGGACTTACAGAAACTCGAGGAAGAATCCATACACGGCGGCGAATTGAATGTAAGTTTGTCTTCTTCGATCGAAACCCGCTCAGTTCAGGCAAAATATTTTATGCCAAATTGTCAGTTCATTAATTGCATGATTAAGTTCCAACACTTTTAGATGACTATTTATTTGCTGTTGATGGAATTCTGTAATTTTTCCTTTCAAGAGAACTTTAGAGCACATATTGTTTCGACGAATTTTGCGGACGGTTTTCTGCCAAGTTTTACAATGAAATAAACGTCGACCCGAACGCCGGCAGTGTTCAAGATATCGCTTACTGTCTTTGATTCCTTTTCTAAATGCCCTCTGAAATTATTATAATAGTAATAGAAGCGGCCTGTAGGGCCTAGTGCATGGTCAAGAGACCATAACTTTACTTTTATACTGTTTTTTGTTATGAAGCCAGAACACCAATGCTTTTTGTTTGATACTTTTGGTGTGCAGAGGCAGAGGTTTCATTATATTATTATTTAGAAGTAGTTTTACTGTACACATTCAGTTTTAACTGGACAATTCAGCGCATTGACAAAGTTGAGCGTATTGAAGTTTATAATTCGACTGTTCAGCGAACTCAGTGTACAGGAGTAAAATTACAGTGAAAACAAGTCCATGGTTCGAGTTATCATGGTTTTGTAGAAATCAGGGGTTAGAGAAATTGGGGTTACACTGTGTACCGTACACTGTAGTTCAGGTGCTGCAAAATGCGTTGAGAAATGCATCAAATTTGTTTGCGTTTGTTGTTTTGCTTAGCTAGGACTTTATAAAGTACATCAGATTTTTGGCAATCACAAGCCACACAACGGTTTATTCACTGAAACTACATGTACAATGTCAGAGATCAAATTTGTATTTTATAAAAAGAAATCAACTGTAACACATCTTATTTACATTAATAATAATATTATTATTATCAATGATCAATTTATTACTTTGTAATGCATGCGTCTCAGACGTGTACATGTATAATGCATCTGCCAAAATAAATACGCCATTCATAACATTTTACTTTTGGGACAAGCTTATGTTCAAACTGTGGAAATAATCTTTTTTGAGAGTGCTGTTTACAATCTGCTAGCTTCCAAACATTGCATCGGTGACACATATTTCAGCAATAGTTAGCGATTTCAGCTGATGTTTTTAATACATGACAGGGCTGTCATTAAGGGCCGTAACCCGTAATACCTGTTATGGCTGAGTGTGCTTGATGGGACCTTGATGTTACGGGTGAACTTGCCTGTTGTTGGTATAATTCAAGTTTGTTACGGGTGTGAAGATCAAAGCAACAGGTGACTCAAAACTTAATGACAGCCCTGCATGAGACTAACTAATAAGAATTATTCGATAAATATAAGAATTATTATTATTGTTACCTTTTGGCGAAACGTTGAGGACAATATATTTACTTGAGTGCGACATGGATGCATTTAGATGATCTTAACCAAATGTGGTACATGTAAGAGTAGAGCAGCATTTTCACTGCTTTTTATCAGTTTTTTGAATGAAATAAATCCTATTGTTTTAGTACATGTACATTCATTGTTTGTGAAATTTTTTCTTAAGTTATGTTATTTTTAGTTAAACATGATGTCTAACATGTGCACTAGCTTCATTTGAAATATCGATACGCAATTTTTTGGCGGACTGATTCACCATACGGTATTTTAAAACAACAGCCACATATCCGACAGTAATTTCTTACCAAAGGGAGATTAGGTTTTCTTCCGCGGCGGGTTTTTTCATTGGCATATAAACGAGCGACATTGCTCCGCTTATCGTGAAATTATTTCAATTTGTTTTTTCCAGATTCCTGCGGTTTCCGGGGCAGAAATGAAAAAAATACAGTGATCGTAGCAGGCTCGGTTTTCAACTCGCCCTCCCGCCGCGCCGATCGCCGGCTCATTTTTTGAGGGAGGAGGCGGATGTACACAGGCTATAAACTCGAGGGAATCTGCATTAAGGAGCATTAAGGTAAGCTTAAGTTCAGAAACAGGTGTAAATAATAAAATGGAGATCGCGAAAATATCGCTTCGCTCTATCTCAAATTTACTCAAATGTAGCTTCGTTTTCAGGTCATAAGAAATCGCTCGCTCAATGCAAAACAAGTCAAGTGCGTTTGTTTTAATTTATTTCTCCGATATATTTACCTTAACTTATATAAGCTTTTGGCTACGATGTTTGATTTCGTTTTGATAGATACTGTGGGAAATTATTAAATTTAGTTTTACTCAGGAAACTAACTGCATGCAATAGCATTATACGACAGTCATATTTTTGTCTGCTCTCAGTGATGCTGCCTTGAAAATTATATTAGTTGCTCAATCGTACAGAGTTGCTGGGAGCTGTGTCGCCCAAGCTGGGTTCAATATTATTTTTGTCGCTTGACCGTTCTAAATCGTTTTGTCACTGGGTTCAAAATTATTTTAATTTGTCAGTTCGGAGTTGTTTTAGTTTATTTTTGCAGGACCATTTGTTTTAATGTCATGCTAGTTGTAGCTTCAAAAAAAATTTTTGCCTCACATTGTGATCAAAATTATTTTTGACTCTGTGTATTTTTGTTGCTGGATATTTTTTAGCCTGTGAGCAGGCTCTCATACGCGCGATGAGCGCGAGCGCGATCGTGATCCTTAGTATTGCGTGACGTTCGAGTGCGAGGGAGTGGGACGAGAAATGAGAGCCTGCACATGAGGCCCGGTTTCTCAAATGCCGCCCCTAGCGAGGTGTCAACTTGGTGACAACTCATTACGCTTCATTTGTCAAATAACCAACCAATAGAATTGGAGGAAAATGTAAACAAACATTACACATGGATACGAGAAAAAGTATTTTCGGACCAGATGTTTTCATAGACGGCGTGGCAAAAGCAATGCTCTCTTATTTGGGTTTTGCGCGAGCAGTGAAGGTACAAGATAGCCATACGCTGCATGGTAGCGCGGCAAGAAAACGGTAAACACAGCAAGCGATTGTTTTAAGTGCGGAGTCTTTGTTTCCGCAACGGCAGCCGTGATGCATGATGTGTTGGCCGGCGATGTGCGAGAGAGTTTGTCAGAGCGTGATTGTATAAACCCGTTTGTCACAAAATCAGGAACTTGTGATGATGAAAACTCAACTAGGTGTGATATAGCGAAGGTGGAAAATGGTAGTATTACTGAGCGAAACCAGAGCCAAATGCAAACTTCTGTCGGCGACATCAGATCAACAGGATCAAATTCTTTCCAACAGGAAAGTGTCACGAACAAACAGAGCGAGCGCTAGGACAAAATAATAATGCTTTTCCAATTACAAGCGCCGGAACCATCAAGAACTACGGCGAAGTAGGGTTTCCAAAGTATAGTTCACTATTAAACGTCCGTGTAATAAGCTTTTTAAATATGCGTTTTCAGTTATGTAAAATTAACATGTGTGAAATGCATGATCACAGAACATAGACTATTTAAAAACATAGACTGCGAGTGATGACCAGTGATCTTCTAGCCTGCGAGCAAGCTCTCGATCTCGTTTAAGTTCACGGCGCCCTCCGGGAGCGGCGAAGGCACAAGTTACGAACCGTCAACCCTACAGTGTTTCGAGCGAGAACAGTTCAGGTCAGTTTAGCTTTGCCAGTAACCAGTCGGTCGGCATTAAAGCGAAAACATCTCTCTCTTCAATAATACAATTGACTGCTCTTGAGCTGTTTAAACGCAGGTTCAGAATTGATCAAAAGCTTGCGAAACACTCTTGAACAAAACAATAATTGAACCAACTATTTTTTCCGTTGCCCTTGGTTGCCCTGGTTTTTGTCACAATAATTGGATCTGTCATTTTGGAGCAATCAGAATGCTGCGTTCGTGGACGAACGCACAACATTCGAGAAACCGGGCCTCGCGTGCAGGCTCTCATTTCTCGTCCCACTCCCTCGCGCTCCGCGCTCGAACGTCACGCAATACTAAGGATCACGATCGCGCTCATCGCACGTATGAGATCCTGCTCGCAGGCTAGATATTTTTGAGCTGGGTTTTGTTGCTGGGTTTGCCCTGGCTTGACAACTATTTTAGCTGCTTTTATTTTAGTTGTTAGTTCCTCCAGCTAAGATACCGTTTTTGCATGTGCCTAGTTTGTGAGCCATAGTTAGCATAAATATAATTTTTACTTTTTGTAACCCTTCACACCACAGGCAGCCCAGGCTCTGTATGCGAATATTAAATATTCAATGTTGATGTTCATGGCGGCGATTTGAATATTTATAGCAAATGTATGAGAAACTCACGAAATACATTCTAAATGCTATATTTTCGAAGGAACCTAACTAAAACTGACTTACATTGTGCAAGTGTTTTGTTATTTTGATGTTTGGGTGTTCCTGGTGCCAGTTTAAACCCATTTAGACGAGTTTTGCTTTTTCAGTTGACCGTCCATTATGAATAATTTAAAGGCCGGCGACAATTATGTGAGAACGGATCCAATGGTCCGCACTCGAAGCTCAATAAATTCCACAAAAATGCTCCAGTCTCCTCAAAATTACCTTCATTGCAGACGTCCATGCTCTTAGCTTCTGTTCGCTACCTCTAGGGTTCCAAGGTTGACTTTAATTGCTCGAGAAACGCTCGTGTTCGAGCTCTTGTCTTTAATATTTTCTTTCGCGTTGTGCGTGTCCCCAACGTCTGAGACACCTCATTTGAAATTCAGCGACATCTTGACCAAATTTACCTCGACCGTGGAGAGGCATGGTGCAATTGTTTCCTTGCAAAAAAAGACACCATGGGATGGTCCCTTCGGTCGTTTTTTTTTTTACCTTAAATTAGAATCTCGCGACCTCTAGTTTCATTCTTTTTTTTTTTTTTTTTTCCGGTGTCAGAACTATCCTCAGTTGAACAATTTAAAGGCAGCGTTCAAATACACAGTGAAACTTCAAAAATTCCTCGTTGCGGTTCACATTCTCCGAAAAACCCAGCGTTTGGTCGAGATGTTTCACGTCAGTTGTTTTGCATAAAACTGCACGTGCGGAGCTATTAAACGGCGTGCTTTTTTTATGCCGTTTGAAATCGACCGCTTAAAGCGTTGTCTATGTTTATGGCGATTTAATTTACAACTTACGTTGTAAAAAACGTGTTGAAAGAGATTTTATGTAGGGTTTATAATCACGAGCATAAACCCGCTTACTCCAAAACAAGCTGAAAGTGGGCACAATCTAACCGCAACGAGGAATTTTTGAAGTTTCACTTTGTATTTGAACGCTGCCTTTAAATTGTTCAACTGAGGCAGGAGCTCCTGACTGAGGATAGTTCTGACACCGAAAAAAAAAAAACTGAATGAAACTAGAGAGTCAGCGCGAGATTCTAAAGTAAAAAGAAAGAATTTTTAATCGACGTTGTATCCGATTGTTTTCCTTCCGTTTCCGGTCAAATCGAGCGAAGGGACCATCCCATGGTGTCTTTTTTTGCAAGGAAACAATTGCACCATGCCTCTCCACGGTCGAGGTAAATTTGGTCACGATGTCGCTGAATTTCAAATGAGGTGTCTCAGACGTTGGGGACACGCACAACGCGAAAGAAAATATTAAAGACAAGAGCTCGAACACGAGCGTTTCTCGAGCAATTAAAGTCAACCTTGGAACCCTAGAGGTAGCGAACAGAAGCTAAGAGCATGGACGTCTGCAATGAAGGTAATTTTGAGGAGACTGGAGCATTTTTGTGGAATTTATTGAGCTTCGAGTGCGGACGATTGGATCCGTTCTCACATAATTGTCGCCGGCCTTTAAATTATTCATAATGGACGGTCAACTGAAAAAGCAAAACTCGTCTAAATGGGTTTAAACTGGCACCAGGAACACCCAAACATCAAAATAACAAAACACTTGCACAATGTAAGTCAGTTTTAGTTAGGTTCCTTCGAAAATATAGCATTTAGAAGGTATTTCGTGAGTTTCTCATACATTTGCTATAAATATTCAAATCGCCGCCATGAACATCAACATTGAATATTTAATATTCGCATACAGAGCCTGGGCTGCCTGTGTTCACACAACTTGCCTTTAAACAATAAAATACAGACACGATGGAGCAGTATACATTTAGATTGTACATGGAGAATAAAATAATTTGCACTACAGTAGAAGCTCTCATAAGCGCTGCTTTCAGTAAAATGAAGGTTGGAAGTCGAAATCTAGCTGTCCATTTAATCAGGTTATTTGGATGAACTGGGAGGCTATGAATACTAACAGACGCAGTACTTCACATGAGCCAAATCGAATTCGATGAATTAAGTTCATGTGAGGTACGGCGTCTGAATCAATTCGGAACGGCTGAATCAATTGTTATCGGCTCAGCCGTTCTTTCCACCTGGCTCAGCCGAGAAAAACGGCTGTGCACCGGCTTTGATTCAGACGCCGAACTTCACATGAGCCGAAACAAATGCATAAATTATTGTAATGTATTTTTCAATATAACAGCAATTTTCCCCTATTAATTTAAGTTCGGCCGAATTAAGCTCGGCGTCTGAATCAATTCAGCTGATCTAAATTAATTTGGCTCGGCCTAAATTTGAATTTGATTCGGCTCATGTCAAGTACGGCATCTGAACTGGGCCTAAGGAATTTCCCATGCACATTGTAGTATTAATAATTTTTTTTCTGGTTCAATTTTTTTCATAGATTGAGGTCATGAAGTGTCTTATATAATAGACTTGATTATAGACAGTGTGGATTTTACAGGTGAGAATGAAGAGCATAAATCATAGGGAGCTTGCAATTTTTTTATACATGTATATATAATGTTTTGATTGGCGTGTTACAGTATCATAATGTTAATACATGAAGTATTGGTTAAAATTTGGGTATATGTTAAACCAAGGACACACTAGGAAGCTTAAAGTAACAAGTAATTCCAATCAGTTTTAACAGACCATTGATATATTTTTTCCATATAGTTTTTTTTATCCATCCCTATTATATAGCTTAAATATGGGAGTACTCCCCCCCCCCCCCCCCCCCCCCCCCCCTGGCTCAGCCATATAACATCTTATCTATTTTTATTTGCTCTTTTCAAATTATTATATATTTTAAAATTTGCTTCATTTTGGTTTCACATACAACTACATGTATCAAATTCACTTTGAAGTTTTCAGAGCTATATTCATAATTTAGGGGAGTGTCATGTAAGGTTATTTTAATAAGCTGTGGGCTTATATCTGTTTTTTGCCCAAAAGGCGTTTTTGGTGGGCTTCGTTTTGGGGGATGGGGGTGCTTTCAAAACTTTTTTAGGTGTACATGTACATGTATAAAAGAATGAAAGCATAGTAAATAGATATCTACAGCTGTAGTTGAAAGTTTAAAACCCCTTGAAACATTTATCCTAGATCTAGAGCATATGTTGTCTTCTGGGGTGGCTACATGTACAATGTACATGTATATTGGGGTTCTTTTCAGTTACCGTTGTACCGGTGTACTGGTCTACCACTACAAACTTTGCCGCACAACATTCACTAAAATGCGTTATTGTTTGTCAGATTGTGTCTGTTTTCATTCAGCAGTCTCACCAGGCATTTTGACTGGTCGTATTAACGGGGTAATTTTATAAAGAAAATAACGACTGGGGACTCGAAAAGGTGGTCGTTGGTCGTAATAATGGGGTGGTCGGATTAACGGGGTTTTCAGATAAGAAAATGAGTGGACTTTTGTTCGGGGCCTCAAAAAAGTGGTCGTAATAACGGGGTGGTCGTATTAACAGGGTGGTCGTATGGCAGGGTTCCACTGTATATAAAAGAATAAAGCATAGTAAATAGTTATCTATTTAAAAGTTGAAAATCCCTTTCATTAATTATCCTTGATCTAGAGCATAATAATTAATTCTATGTTCTCTTCTGAGGTGGGTTAATACTGGGCACCAGTATACTGGTCTATGGTTAATTACATTCTCTGCTTTGTTTTCTCTTCAGATTTGTACTTCAACACCATTGTAATACACTTGTGATGTCAGGAGAATAATAAATTGATATTTGGTTTGAATATAATTTATAACCTATATAATATATAAAATTGTTTAACATAATGTTTGTTTTACTAATTCAGAGGGTGACACTTGATTGATGGTGTTGCAGTTAATCATGACACTAAAAAAAATTGTGGCCAGAAAAAAGGACCAAATAAATATTTGAAGAAAGATTTTTGAAATGATTGTGTGGTTGTCTGCTGTATTTAGATTTCATTGATCCTAAACAGTGTGATTTTAATTGAATGTTTAAAATGTTAAATGTTAGCACATGCTGTTAAAGTGTATTTTGCCCCTTATAAATATACATGTACATGCATGTGTAATTGAGCATGGTATGAAAAGTCAAGCCTTTGTTGGAAAATACATACTTTTGGTCTGATTCACACCAGTGTGACTCTTATGTCAATTCGTGACCTGTTAAAATTCAGGATATTCCAAATTTATTTTTCAAATCATGTACATTTTTATTTAAATTTATTTTTTTTTGATATTTATTTCCTTTTGTCTTTATTTTGTTTTAGAGCATGGTACTTAATGACAGTGCTAACTAATGACATTAAATTCAAGAGAAAGGAAAATGAAAAATTTGTAATTTAAAAAATAAATTATATAGTCACAACATGATAATTTAACAGTGTCGAGTTACTGTTCCTTCTAATACTGCTACCATATTTTCAGAGTTTAACATTTTGAGTGACTTAATCACTGGTGTTCTTTAGTATATTTTTTGTTCCAGGAATTTTTGACATCATCATAATTCATATTCACTGATACTGATAGGCGCATGTAAGTTGCCCAGTCGCTTCATGTGAACCATTGATTCATTGATATAAACTGTACATGTACATGTAAGCTCTCATTTACCTTCATATGAGGCTTTTGAATCCACTATTCTGAGCTATTTACATATTTCTCTGACTATGAATTTTTTTAAACAAATTGCATTACTGGGGTTTTTGATATACACAATTTAAACTCAGGGTTGTTGTCTGAGGGTGCATAATTGTTGGTTTGTGCTATACAAAGAACACTGTCAATTGGTTTTGTATCTACGATAATACATATATCTTATTATTAACCAAGCGCGAGAGCCGTACTGGGAGAATCTTGACAGTACAGATCGAGTGCAACAAGGTCCATACAGAAAAGACTGAGGGCCGATATCCGAATATCGCGGAAAATATACCCGTAAAAAATTTTACTAACAAATTTGCATGATTTTCGCAATTTCTAAACCCCACTAAAACTAAAATAAGGGCAGTAGGTGGTATCATATTTACCATTTTTCCATTATGACAATTAAATTATATATTGCTTTTATTCCGGTTCCACTTGTAATAATAATAATAATAATAATAATCAGATATCAAAACCACCGACACGGTTATGACGGTTATAATTTCCTAAAAAACAGCTGACAAAATAGGGGAGTGAGGGTGTGCATAAATGGGAGATATGGCGGGAATTATACCCGGGGGATTATCATGGGTACATAAATCGTATTCAGGTAACGTTACGCTATGTAAAGAAAAATGTGAATCGATACCAAAAGAGACATAAATCACATATAATAAATCACAAAAAACTACGTATACTTATACTCTTAGGTAAGGTTATCAATCGGCCGCCTGCCTCCCAAAGAATACCACAAGAAAGAGAACTCGCTTTGAAGTGATAATTCACATGCAAATCAAACAATTTATTAACACACCGGAATATTAAATCGAGTTCTCCCTGGAAACAGAGCTAATGCTATAAAAAAAACGAAAAAATTTGTTTCATAGGAGATGTGACACGTCGTTCACAGAGAAGTCAGAGAGAGACTTTAGATTTTCCTGTATGTAACGCAACACTGTAACTCAGACCCCAAAATAAGGGGACATTATATCCTGTGTATAATAGATCAAAGAATGTTTCATCGATTTCAAGACCATCTACATTGGGTTTGCTCGAACGATCGCGTATAATGCTTTTTTTAGCGTCACCGCTCGGAAGTATGCTTTTTAAAACATATTATGCTCGGAGGGATATCCTGGTTATCAACCCTCCTTCTTCCAAGGCAAAGAATGATGAATTCGTCAAAAACAACGTATGATGTATAATTTAACATAGCATAGGCCAGTTTCTTGGCTAAAATCGAGTTAATCCGTGTCTTCCGTTTACTACTCTATTCTACTCAGTTATATTTTAAGTCGCAAAATCTATAACTTCTCAAATTAGAACTGTAATACCGGAATAATTCCCGAATCCATAGTATTATCCTTCTCCACCTATCCCCAGCGGAGCCACTGCTTAAAAAATAATGCGCTCGCATTTCTTGTTTTATAATTATTTGTTCGGAATAATACAGGATGTTAGTTAGTTATACAAGGTCTCAAAATCTAATTGATGGAAAATGCTTGATATTCGAAATGGTGATTTTATTTATTCTGTGCGCACTTGCCAGATGATTGAAAAACTCGTAAAACCCTTCTGACCCTCTTTACTTTTTTCCTTCTTAAAAGTATCTTCATTTACTTTTTTTATTTTTTATATATTTTTTTCTATCCGCATTTTTCCATCCGCGTTTCCCCATCCGCCATCCGCAGCCATCCGGTCCTCGTTTTACAGACACCCTCGCGTTACACAGAATTTGGCCATTGCACGTTGTTGTTTTTCGGAAGATAGCTAAGAAATGTACCGGGATTTATAACGCACAAGTAATAAATAAAGACAATAAAGCAATGGTACTGCTAATTATAACTTTTGTTTAGCGACGTTTTCGTTACCATCGCGGGAGCGAACGAACGAACGAACAGTAATTTTTCCCTCCGCGTTTTGAATTTATCGAAGGGAGTTCAAGCAAACTGCAACGGCGAATAAAATAAACAACACATGGACAAAATTTGATGTGGTTTGTAAAATTTAATGGCAGTTAAGTATCATTTTAAGCTATTTTTGGTTCGCTGATAAAGTTCCATACAAATCCTTCTAATTTTCCACTGATTACCATATTGCGAGCCTGGGCTCCCTGTGATTTTATTGATCATATTTGTTTCGTAAGAACTTATGCATTTTTTAATTATGAATAGTGGAATATCATATCTTAGAGAGGAGAAAATTATGAGGACTGCTTTTGCCGATGCTTTGAACCACGTGGCGTTGTGAAGTGTGAAGATTTGAATGCAGAGTTTGATTTCTCGGAATTTTTTAAGTAATTCACAGAATTTTACGGTATAGTAAATTCGAGTTTCATTTTGTGGATTAACTTTATTCTACAGTAGGACCCTGCTATCTCGAACTCCCCTCTATCTCGAACAAAGAGTAATTTCTCTTGGATTTCAGTGGTAGTAAGAGTTTGACCACTTTCTATCTGTTTTCACCTGTAATGTATTAATTTATTTTTTACTTGTTGTTTTCAGGAGGACAGCTACCACCCTTTGGTAAGTTGGTCATATTTATATTGCATTGGCCCATCTTGAATATGAGAATTCAGGGAGCTCCGCTGTTAGGCTAAGCCTATCTATGTATATTACATTATGTTCGGCGGAATAAACCTCAATATTTTTCAGTAGGCAGAGTTTTCAATTAGGGGGAGTATATTAAATATGACCGGAAATTAGAAATGTTTAAATCAGGAATAGATCGACTCAATCTCTGAATGACAATTAAATGGCCGGTATATGCAGACTATTATAACACGTACTTCAATTATATTTTCCAAAGTTTCATCATTTATAGACCTCTGGTTTCATCAATTCTTGAGGCACAATTCTGACATCCTCGATGAAATTTCCGCCATTTTTGTAATACAACTCATACCGAGTACCAGTGCGTGCGCGGCTTTCAAAATGGGTACGCTGTTGCGCAATGAGGTGATGTCATTCAATATTTTTACGGGAAGTCCCGCCCAGAATGGATCACGAAAGACGAGTATTTCCTCGAATAATTTCCTCGATTGTGGTGTTATATCTTCGCCAATGTAGCGTTTTTTACAGGTACCTTTGAGGGGTTCCTTTCAAAACTTCCGACCATCTGATTCACCCCCGTCGCGTCGCTTTTATATGGGATTGCCCCTTCCTGCTTTACAGCGGGTTTTTTCAAATGCCAATCCAATACAGTTCTTCTTCGTGGTGCATGGAAGGATTGAAAGAAAGTGTGGTGTTCTGGGTACTAGTAAAATATCATTTGAATGAAGCACTGCATGATGGCGACCCTTGGTGTGGTTTACTGACTGTTGTGCCCTAACTTACTGTCATCTTATTACAGGGCCCACGCAGCAATTTTTTGAGTGGGGGGGGGGGGGGAGGGGGGGCTAATGGGAACGCGTAAGCGTGAGCCATGTAGGGTGGTCCGGGGGCATGCCCGCCCGGGAAAATTGTGAATTCAAGTCCTCTGAAATGGCTGGAAATGCATCTAAAATTAATAAGCGTGGTGCAAATTACCAACTTTCAGCACTTAAAAAGCGACTGTTTTTAATACAAGAATCAACATTTATTATCCGGTCTTTGAGAGTTGTCCATTTTTCGAAAAGCAATCAGAGATTTTTATAGATATTTTCTTTCCAACAGCCAGAAGTCTTCGTTAATTATGCTCATTTTACCATGTGTGCTTCTCTGTTGGTTATCACGCAGGACTCCCGTGCCCTGCGATGTCCAGAGCTGTGTATAATTCTCAGTTTAAAGTATCTATGGCGATAAAATGTTGCCATAAAAACGTTTCTCTATAAAACGCAAGATACAACTACTGCTCAAAAAACGTTAACTAGTGAAATTACTTCTGGAAATTTTTATTATTATTAATTTTTTTTAGAAAAAGTGGGGGGGCTAAAGCCCCCCAGCCCCTCCCCCTGCGCGGTCCCTGTATTATCCATTGAAACACTACAGAATGCAAATAAAAAACGGCTGTAAATAGTAAAAAAATCTACTAACAAACAGTTTTTTTAACTGACCTCCAGCTGCTTGAGGGCCACCACTTGGGGAGCTGAGTAGTTGATGTACGTCTCCCAGCTTATCTTTGATGTCTTTGGCTTCCTCTCGAACTGCTGTCTCCAAATTCTGGGCTTTCTCTTCTATTACCCGTGTCGTTCCTTCTATCCCTCGCTGAACACCTTTAAAACTTGTCTCCAAACGTTCCACCCCTTCTTGACTTGAGGATTTCAGTTCCTCTATCGATTCCTTTATTTCCATATCGTTTCTATACCACGTGAGCAGTTCCTGTACATTTCTTTCATCTTCTGCTGTAAGAGGATCCTTTAGAAAGTTATCAACGGCCTCCTGCCATTCCTGTTTCTTTGTTGGGCTGATTTGCCCCGCAATTCGCACAAGAGCTTCGCTGATATCTTGCCATAGCCGTAGGAACTCGTCATCTGTTATCTCCATGTTTTGGTTCACGTGACCGTACACTGAGTTGCGGTAATATTTAATTCTCGCTAAATCTGCAGCTAAACTGTGGTCTGTACTTGTTGGTAGAGCATCCCAGCCCGTGGAGGGAGGGATGAGGCCGCATACTGTCCTCAGCAACCTGAAGAGCAGAGTGACGTCAAAATCTGTTGACTGACCATACACTCCTGGGGAAGGATAAAGACAGTCCCTCTGTGGCTTGGTGAGCTTTGCTGCTTTAAGCTGATTCTTTGTACCTGGATTGTTCAATATTCTGGGAAGATCACTTGGTGGACATCTGATGTCAAAAATCTCCCTTAGTAGTGTGGTGCCTCCACTTATTAAAAGTCGTGCCACACGTTGAAAGTTTGCTTTTCCAGCTGTTGAACGAAGTACTTTATCTGGGCCCGGGGCGGCGGCCATTTCATGAGTGAGAAAGCAGCGGAAATACAAAATCACTTATCCTGATGACAAGTGGCCAAGTTTCACCACATGATTGTGGTTGTAAAATGATTGCACTCAATATGTCGTGACCACGATCACACGTCTGTGAATAAAAAATAGTGTTTAGTTTGTCTTGGCATCGTCAGTGAACTTAACCTGCGATCAGGCCAATTTTTCGCGCTCCTTACATTCTCTTTACGGGTGTCACGCTAAAAATGGGCCTGATCCAATTCTTCTACAGATTGTCGGCCAATTACAGATCACGTCCAGATTTTGGACGTGATTCTAATGAATCTGATTGGCTGATTCAACAATAGACCTTCGCCGGAAGTAAAAGCAACTGCGCGTTTCGTGTCAAGAGAAATCCGCCATGTTGGAAAGAGGCATTTCTTGTGTTCTTGTTCAACTTTTTTCATCAAAGGTCGATGAAATCAACCTTTTCAGGATTTGTTTTTCGGTTTTTGAGTATTTTGGGAAGTTAACAAGGCTTACAGTTGCGAGGTTACGTTGGATTTTCAGTCCACGAACGACTGGAAGACTTTGAATTTCCGAAGAATACAGCTAAGCTTGTATGTCAGCTATTACCTACACATGTAGCTGTCTATTATTTGGTTTTGGGTGCTTTACATGTACATGGCAGCCTCTGTATTTGACCCTTGTTTCGTGGATGGAAGCCGCTACTTAGGACAAAGGACAGTAAGCAGTACGAGAATATTGTATATTTTAATGAAGTGAATTAAGCTTATTTGTTTCTGCGTGTTTAATATACTTATTAGTAGTATTCAAAGACATAAGCTTGCTTATGTAAAATTTTTCATTGAATGTATATAAGCTTATTAAGCTTTTGAAACGTACAGTGTAGAACGACTTATATAGCAAAATTGGATAGAAAAAATAATAAAGTAAAGGATATATCAAGTTGCACAAAGTTATGGCTATACTGCCTTGAAAAATCCTTATTTGTTGACAGTGGTGTTGTATAAATTGTATAAACCGAATTATTAAACGACCTGAAATTTATCAAAACGTGGTTGCTGGACTTTTCACTGACTATATTAATAAGACCACTGATCAGATGAAAATTAACCAACGTAATAAATTTCAATATGAAATTATAAATTAATCGGCTAGGCACTGGGGTCAACCCCCGGGACAACCAGGTGGATATGTTGTAGCCTGTTCCAGGCATTCAGATAATGAGAGGCGGTACGAGTAGGCGCAAGAGCGTGAAGAGTGGGGCCAATCCCCTGGCCGCTCCCAATTATCCGAATGCCTGTAGCAAGCTAGATTTGTTGGGGAATAGAAGGAGATGGATTTGATTGATTGCCCCTGGGTTGGGGAAAATACTATACTTATTGTAATATAATTATTGGGTGTATTCCATTTGACCAAAAATTCCAGTTTGAAATTCCTGAACGTTCGGACAAGCTTAAGAGGTATACCCAAATTTCTGCAACATTTTTCTGGAATTTTGGGTTGAATGGAAAGTGTCCATGATGTTTTAAGTTCAATGAATAGGGTGGGGGAATTCACAAGTTTGTAAAATCATGGACAACGAGTCTGTGATCGGGACATATTACCGGTATATATCAGATGAAAACCTTACTATGACTTTCACTGAAATAGTGATGACATATCAATGTAAATCAGCTGTCTCAGATGTTATTCTGTTTGATTTACAAATAACATTTTAAAATGATCCCAGACTATCGCCTGGTCATGAATCACTGAGACAAATCCCTCTCTATTACCCCTTATATATAGGTGGATATCAGGGGGAATTTTTGTTGAGAAACATCCCCTAGCACTGGGTCAAGATTAACTAAGTTTACAATTCCCCTGGTTGTCCCGGGGTCTACCCCAGGGGCAAGCTGATGACATGTGCAATTTGCTTTCATTTCTTTTCCACAAAACATTTTTTTGACCATAATAAGACAGTCTTCTGCATCAACAATACTCATCATCAAAACATGTAGCAACCTCCTGTCTACCTACCTGAGAAATTAAGAATTATCTGACCAGATATTAAATTCTCCGAATTTTCCCTGATACCATGAAAAAAAAATTGCTGGCTTTTTCCCGACCTGAAGCAACCATGCAAGAGTAGCTCTACAACTGCATATTAAGTTATTTGTGTTTTAAATCATTAGCAGTGTCCGATCCTGTCAACCCTCATCCATAAAGTTCATGCCCCTGGGTTTAAAAATTATGTCAGACAAGAAATTTGTGTGCAATAATTATTATTACACACAAATTTCTGATACTTGGCTAAAATTCCCTAAAATCCACTGTGTGACCAGGAAAAGAATATGTTTCAAATAAAATAATGGGATTAGGAAAAGGATATTCCAAGTAAATCACATTCCTTGATCCAAAGTGGCATAACATTTAATAATTATTTTAAAATACTGTTTAAAATGCTTTGCATGATTGCTTTACAAATTATCTATCGCAAAATCCGGGCGCAAAATAGTTTGTCCATTCAGTACAAGTCAATGATCTAACAATAAAATCACATCAATCTATTTATTAGTTGCTAAAGAAAATGAAGCACATGCCATCGCGTTGTAGTCGATCGCAACAGCCACAGAGTAGGTTCGATCGATCGAAGATAAGCTTACTATTCCTTCGCTTGCCGTGCTGTTTACTCACATAATATCTAATAGTCCTTCCTTCTTTCAATGGCAAAATCTCCCATGTAGATATAAATACCGGGAAAATTGAAAGATTTGATTTCAAACGTTTCCTCTCGAAACATTCACAACAAAAATGGCGTCCAAAGCTGTTTCGTTCCACGCGTGGAAATCCGGCATTCTCGCGAGTGTCGCGTATCGGAAGTAATTTTGATTGGCTATTTAGAAGTCATGTCAATCAATGTCAATCTATCACGAAAAGGGGGCGGAAGGCATCTCGTTGAGGAATTGTGTCAGGCTTAATTTTTCAGCGCGACCACGTAAAGACGACGAGTAAAAGAGAGCGCAGAAAAATTTGCCTGATACTCAGGTTATGGTGAACTAAACTGTTGAGAGAAGCATTGCGTGACACACATAGCAAAACCGACAGACGTTTCGTAGGATAAGCCCATCGTCTGTTACGGAATTCGCCAAAATCATGCCAAATGAAACTGGTCGATAAAATTATAGTGGGTAGAATTTTCGTGATATTCGATTTTAATGTTTGTATTTCTTTTCTCAACACTGATATCGATATTTTTCAAATCTTGGAGAAGATAGGGGCTGAACCCAACCTGGGTTCAGCCTCTATGTAGGGTGGGGTAGGATGTCTAGGATGACTAGGATGACTGGAGAGAAATGCGTTCAACCGTTAACATACAATGTGATGATGAATATATGAATGAAATCATATATATATATGAACTGCGGAAATGGAATGAAATGAATGTGATCATCACAGTTGTGAATGCAATTTAAGCAATTGCAATTTTTAAGCCAGAAAAAAATTCTGGCTTCAACGGGATTTGAACCCATGACCTCCGCGTTTCTCGTACGTTGCTCTACCAACTGAGCTATGAAGCCACACGTTGGGAGCAGGTTAACATACAGTCGAACCCGATTAAGCGGCCACCTATTAAGCGGCCAGCTATCAAAGTCCCAATATCAGTATAAGGGCCTGTTTACATGGAGGGAGGGTGACCCGGGTACCCGGGTCACCCTCCTAGCCGGGCTAAAACATAGCCCGCCTTTACATGGGCGGGCTATTAGGGCGGGCTATCATATAGGCGAGCTATCTTTTTTTGGCGGGCTCTTGTTTTGGCGGGCTCATATTTTGGCGGACTATTTTTATTGCAACGGCGCAATTTATTTACGCTTAAAAGCACTACATAACAAACATGGCAGCAAGAAGAAAGGCTATAGTGTCGAGTTTGCTGTTTTTATCGCTTGTTCCGCCATTTTAGCGGGTTTTCAAGTCAACAGAGATAGCCCGCCTAGGAGGGTGACCCGGGTTGACCGTTTACATGCAGAAAAGATAGCCCGCCTAGCCGGGTCACCCTGGCAAGCAGACAGGGTGACACGGGTAGGCGGGCTATCTTTTCTGCATGTAAACACTTCAGTGTGCTTGTAAAGAAATGTATGAAAAGTTGGCCCTCCCAGGGTAGCCCGGCAAGGAGGGTGACCCGGGTACCCGGGTCACCCTCCCTCCATGTAAACAGGCCCTAATACTGTAAATAAAACCCCTATTAAGCGGCCACTTGCCATTTCCCCGAGGATGGCCGCTTAAGGTGGCTCGATGTAGTTTTTTTAGCGCTGGGGTGAGAGTTTTGAAAACAAAAATTCGATCAGAAGGCAATCTTCGATTTTTGTCATACTACACCATGATGATGACAAATGATGATAGATTTATTTTACACTGGTTTCCAAACAACAGAGGTTACCATAGCAACGATTTCGGCATCCTATTGGTTTTAAACAAGGCTGATTTTCTCGAAATCTAGTCGAAAACATTGCATTCATTTTTTCATATTTTAAAGTATGCTAGTTTGACCACCTGTAAACGAAATTTCAAGAAATTCTGTAAGGCCGTTTTTGATTAAAACTGCACTGAACTTTTTGCGGTCGTGTTTGTGTATGTCCCAGAATTTACTTCAAAATCTTTCATTAAATTGAAGCTATATGTACCTCCCCTCTGTTGAAGGATTTTTAATGATATTAAAGACTTTGTAAGGTAAATGGATCACCTCGGATGGTTACGATTTCAAAATATTCAATTTTGAAGAACTGCGCTTAGGCACCTCAGAACACGATCGAAGCGCCTAATTTACATTTAGCGGGATATTGCTAAAATGCTCTTACAGATTTTTTTTAAAAATTGCTAGGTGTTAGCGTGATGGTTGAACTTGATATTCCATTCGAAAATGCCATTAAAAAATCGTTGCAAGCGTTAGAAAATAACACCGAATTATGGGTACGTTTCGCTCGCTACTGTCTTTCTCCAAACAGGGATTTTGTTTATCTTGTTTCTGGTCAGTTTCTCTCTTGATGCACGTGCAATGAATATTTATTCCAAATGCCGCGTGTGGCCAGTCGTGCGTTTATGACAAATAAATGAATTTTTAAGCAGGAAAGACATCAATTCTGTTCATCTTACTAATCTAATTTAAACAAATATAAGCCGTGTTTGTATTTAGAACTGTCACGATTTAAACAAATGATCAACAACCACGCTAAACGAACTTTGGGTTCCCGTTTGTACGGTATCAGAGGGAAAGTAAAGGGAATGAATGGCACGGTAATCACGTAAATTCAAAAATGTTTCGGCTATACCGTCAAGCAAAACCAAAATAATGCTGCTAAAATGAAACAAAGTCTAGAGTTGATCATTCCGCACGCTTTTGGTGATCATGATTTCACTGCCTACAAAATTTCGTGAGATTTGTAAAAAAAAATGCCAAACCTAGGGTAATGAAGAACAGAAGAGTTTCAGCAAAGTTCGTATATCATTGCTATTAGTTGATCATTTGTTTAAATCGCGACAGTTCTAAATACAAACACGGTTTATTTTTGTTCAAATTAGATTAGTAAGATGAACAGAATTGATGTCTATCCTGCTTAAAAATTCATTTATTTGTCATAAACGTACGACTGGCCACACGCGGCATTTGGAATAAATATTCATTGCACGTGCATCAAGAGAGAAACTGACCAGAAACAAGATAAACAAAATCCCTGTTTGGAGAAAGACAGTAGCGAGCGAAACGTACCCATAATTCTGTGTTATTTTCTAACGCTTGCAACGATTTTTTAATGGCATTTTCGATTGGAATATCAAGTTCAACCATCACGCTAACACCTAGCGATTTTTAAAAAAAATCTGTAAGATCATTTTAGCAATATCCCGCTAAATGTAAATTAGGCGCTTCGATCGTGTTCTGAGGTGCCTAAGCGCAGTTCTTCAAAATTGAATATTTTGAAATCGTAACCATCCGAGGTGATCCATTTACCTTACAAAGTCTTTAATATCATTAAAAATCCTTCAACAGAGGGGAGGTGCATATAGCTTCAATTTAATGAAAGATTTTGAAGTAAATTCTGGGACATACACAAACACGACCGCAAAAAGTTCAGTGCAGTTTTAATCAAAAACGGCCTTACAGAATTTCTTGAAATTTCGTCTACAGGTGGTCAAACTAGCATACTTTAAAATATGAAAAAATGAATGCAATGTTTTCGACTAGATTTCAAGAAAATCAGCCTTGTTTAAAACCAATAGGATGCCGAAATCGTTGCTATGGTAACCTCTGTTGCTTGGAAACCAGTGTAAAATAAATCTATCATCATTTGTCATCATCATGGTGTAGTATATCAAAAATCGAAGATTGCCTTCTGATCGAATTTTTGTTTTCAAAACTCTCACCCCAGCGCTAAAAAAACTACATCGAGCCACCTTAATCGGGGTTCGACTGTATATAATTATGGCTCTCCACTTCCTATCTGTGGTTTAATTTTTGCGAGCCTTTAACAAAAAAAAAGAAGGAAAATAAAAACTCTCCCCTGGATATTAAAAAAAGCATGCAAAAATAAAAGGCATTAGAGAAACCGCCTACGCTGTAATTATTTTGACTCGTCACACAATCTCTCCTCCCTGGAAAGAGAGATTGCGTGACGAGCCAAAAAGGATGTCTTTGTAGCCAGTGATTGAGGCTGGTGACACACTAAATTAAAATGTTCTAAATTTGCCAATATATTAAAGCACGTGGTAGTTGGTTTTCGCTTGCCAAGTTTCCTAATCTTACACTAATTTAAAAAAAAGATAACTTATATTCGCTTGAATCTGAGAGACAGAACGACCGCATCGATTTCATGCAGTCGTGGATCAAGTGTGCATTCCTTTGCGAAGTTCAGGCCGAAAGGCTCGTCAACTGTAGAGAGCTGTAAATGACAAACCACACAATATTTCGCCATGAGTTTTTCAGCTGATGCGAATGATACAAAGCCCAATTAGAATCGAAATTCGAAGGCGTTGTTTGAGGTTGTTTATCCAGAAGTTTAATCGCATTTGACTGCACATTTGTCTGCATTTGTTCGACACACAAACATGGAATTTGAGCAAGAAAACCTCAATAGAAGGTGAAGTAATAGCTATTGAAACGAAAATGTATATCAAAGCTTCTTACCTTTAGATGTCTGCCTTCATATGATACGTAATCTATTCCATGGCACCTCCATGCATGGCCAAGATGTCGGCCAAGATAACATTCAAGGAAAGCGGAAGTGACTTGGGTTTGTAAAGGATCACGGGAAAGCAGTCGCACAATTTGCGAACCAGGGGAAGGGAGAGTGGGGGTAATTGAACGTAAAACATTTCGCCCCTAAAACTTGCCAAATGACTCAGTTTTTCTCATTCAGTAGCCCTCAAGCAAAGTAACGGGTAGATACATGTACAAACTGAAGCTATTTTCAACTAATGATAGAAATCATATACGTTTGATAATGACCCATAATCGCATAACTGTGATCCTTCTTGGTTAATTTATTCAGAGTATATGTTAGTTCTGTGCGAATTCATCCCTTCTGAGCAGAAAACGTTTTCGTAACTGCAGTCATGAGGCCTTTTCACCCTTAAAATTGCAGAATTAACGCAATTGTAGCGTGACTCCCGTGACACCTCTCGCGCAATGCAAAGTCACGCAAGTCACGTTTTACAGTAATGCAGGTATTTCGGGCATACTTTTGCCAGGCCTGGAGATTGAATCAGGCCACGAACTTCTTTTTTGGTATAAAATATGCATGGAGCCTGGGTTTGGTTACGTTAGCAAAAACAGCCACGTTTGGTCTAAAAAACCGTCAGAGCTAAAGTCGCGTGGGGGATTTTAAGTTGTATGATATCCGGAACTCCTCTAGCATTATGCAGTGCTATCTTCTCACATTCCCTTGCAACGTCATTGTGACCCAGGATTTTATGAAAGGGGAGGGGTTGTAATCATGAGTGCCTAGGATAGGGGCACCCAATCTCCATGTAAACAGGACTCAAGACATGTTAGATATTCTCAGCTTATACAGGGGCACCCAACGACAAAATGTTCCTGTAGGTGTCGGAACGTCGTTTTACGTTATAATTGTGCTTTTTGTGCAGTTTAATGGCTTATTTTTAAACGCTAAGAAAAATGTATCTTTTCGGATACGTTAGCTGAACTTTCAAACTTCAGAAAATTTTAGGGATTGAAATTTTATTTCCCGAATTCATGAGCTGCTTTTGCCTTTCCGAAAATCCTAGCTGGCCTGTTTTTGTACCCAAAACGACATTTTTATCTCTCCGAAAACAAAAGGCATTAATTTTCCCATATTAAGAAAGTTCGAGATGACATTTCCCTAACCGAATATCTCAGGCGATTGTAGGCCTTCCGAACAGATATTCCTCCGAAACGATCCGTGCTTATATTTCATCCAAGTGTTTCCTCTCTCGTACAACAGCGATCACTGCTCACGTAGAACGGACAGACACAAGCCACTAGACCGATAGCCTGCGAAAAAGCTCTCCAAGAGAGCTTGCTCGCAGGCTACTAGACCGATGCCTACAAAATCGTTAACTTTCTAAGGAAAATGAGGATCAAGACTGGATAGGGGCGACAATCCGCGTCACAATTTAATTATTGAGACAACATCCCGCTTTCTCCCTTCAATGGTGATACGAACAACTCAATAACAGAAAGTATGCTATTCACCATTGAGGAGGAAGATAGTGGCGTAGATATAAATACATGCATGTATTCTGGTCTAAAACGAAACGTCCCAACTAATTGTGACGGAGATTGCAGGCTTAAACAAATGCAATGATTAAGATGCACGGCATGGCTCGAAGCATTTCTAACATAAAGAAATTGTAAATAAACTGACAAGAAATGACTGAACTGAAAATATAACAATGAAACAACAAATCGGCCAAACTGAGATATATATGCACCCAAACTGAAATTACCTTTAAACACCATGCTCCAAAGAAAATTTAAAATTAAATTTTGCCGCAAGGCAAAATTCCCTGATAAATGTCGTTGACTAACTAAAAATCGTTTATCGTCAAGACCCATTTTTATAATGTGTCAAAATGTCTTAGCTGAGGGAAAGCCCTCTACTATAGGGGACACCTGCCTAAAATGAGATAATGTAAAATTTGGTCTATTTACAAAGTTCATAAAATACTTAAACAAAAACATAGTTAATTTTCAACTTATTACTTGAAATTTTTAAAATTGGTCTAGTACACAATTCATAAAATGCTTAATCAAATTACATAACTAAAGATAAAAGATTGTAATACTAAAAACTAATTACGACCTAATTAATAGTTACACAAGTGGCAGCCCCGGCATCCCTCATCCAATAACAATGCATTGCGCCCCGAGATACATACAGTGCATACAGTCGAACCCCGATATAACGAAGTGCAAAGGGGCTGTAATAGTAATATATTATTAATACTGTACTACATAGTAATAAAAAAAACCTAATAAAATCGTAACTTATCCCTGAAATGATTCACTAAGGATATACTATACGCTGGCCATTCTCTAAATCCTTGAATGACACAAAAGTGATAAGACTCGAATAAGATGTCATGGCCACGATCACGAGACTCGATGTTAATTGAAAGAGTCGAGAAAATAAGTCGTTTGTGATGAATCCAAAGATTGTTCGACTGGCCTAATATCCAATCATGTTTGAGGCCAGTCACACCAGCTGTCGTCATAACGATATCTTACGTTACTAAGCAACCACCCTGAAGTCGACTCCAAGTTCAGTGACTGTTCTCTCTGATGAGATTTAGACCTAAAACTGGCGACATGTTTACACGAGTGAAAATGGTTGTTCGTATTATCGTTTATGAACAAGATAGGATGATCTAAGAGAAGGATTCCCCGTTCCTCATAATAAGTTTTTGAAATCAGTTAACAGTTTAGTGCTAATGCTGTGAAAGTTACCGTAAAAGCTCTATTTAGCCCCCTCTCTATTAAGCCTCCCCCCCCCCCCCCTATCTAATAAGCCCCCCCTTTGGAAGTCAGATTTTGTAATAAGCCCCCCCCCCCTCCTTCCATCAGGTTGATGTAAATGACTTTTCAGCAATATTTTCTGGCGTTTCAGTCACTTTGTATTGAAACGTGGTCTTTAATTTCCAGAACTATCGTCGAGTTCGGGTATAAATGACGTTTCCATTGTAAGACGGTCATACATAACCCATTTCTTGTTTGGTTTTAGTTAGTGGTGTAATAGTAAAGTTTGAAAAATTAATGTGAATTTTCTTGAAAATTTATGATTTGTAATAAGCCCCCCTCTCTAATAAGCCCCCCCCCCCCCCCCCCCCTTCTTGAGGCCTGAAATTAAATAAGTTCCCCGGGGGCTTAATAGAGCTTTTACGGTATTTTTATTTTCTTCCGATCGAGGCTCCGACATGCCGTCCCTCGAACTGACCAATCAGGTATCGCTCTTAAAATAGCTCAGTTATGGACTGAAAATTAAGGTGAAAGGTTTAAATAAATATTTTTGGCTTTCGACACACGTGTCTGAAATGAAAGAAAAATTCGTGTCCTGAGCAGGATTCGAACCCGCGTCTCCCGTCTTTGGCTTCGAAAAGTTCCTTTCAGTTGGACTGAAAACTAAAAATAGATTTCAAAAAAATTATCACTGGAAGAGACAAATGCATGAGGGAATCATTCTCTTAGATCACTCTCTTATGTTATGACATCATTGCCGGCCAGCCCCAATCAAATTGTTCTGTTAACACGTCAGATATGTAGATCCTGCTGCAGATTAAACATGTACATTATTACGACTCCTGGGCAATCCTTTTCTAATGCTATCCATTTTCTTTGTCTTCCAGTCAGTATCTTAACAAAGTTTGCTGGAGTAAGCGTGTTTCAATAGGCCTTATGTATGATGACGTCAGTTGCTCAAAATTCAACGCCAAGCCTCGTTTTCACGAGATTCTTCTCAACCTCTGGCACATGCATACTGGTTCACGTGGGTATTCTTTTCATATTTGATGCTTTAGAAATATTCGTTCATGATAAAATGTACAAGTTTGGACTTTGAAAGCGAGGCTTGGTGGTGAAAAGAACTAGTTTGACGTAAACATGCATAAGGCTATTAACTTACAACGCAACGAGACTCGCGGCGGGGAAGAATGGATAATGTAGATCCGTGTCTTATATTGTAGTCTCTCAGAGTGTGTTCATCTTCCAGTTCTTTGTCATCAAAAATAATCTGTTGTTGGTCAGCCGGAATTCCTTCCTCATTCGTAATTTTCCTTTTCACATCCTTGATGGTATCTTCCGGTACAACGTCCAATGTGATCATGGTCTTCCCAGTTCGCGTTTTCACAAAAATGTGCATGTCTTGATCACCACGCTGCCTTACATCTAACCGTAAGATTGACTCTTGCTGAATGCTGTAGTGACTCAAAGTACAACCATCTTCGAGTTCCATACCGTCAACGAAGAGACGTTGTTGGTCTGGTGAGATCCCATGCTTGTCACGGATTTTCTCTTTCACGTTCTCTACATTGTCGATCGGTAAGACGTCTAAAGTAGTCGTCTTTCCAGATTGCATCATGACATGAATTTGCATGCTACCAGGTAGTCCCTCCAATTTCAAATGTAGGGTTGATTCAGGCTGAATGTTGTAATCCTTTAAAGTTCGGCCATCCTCGAGTTGCTTGTCAGCAAAGATGAGACGCTGTTGGTCAGGCGGAATCCCTTCTTTGTCTTGAATTTTAGCTTTTACTTCCTCGATGGAAGTGGTCGGTTCCACTTCCAAAGTGATCGTCTTTCCAGTCAACGTCTTACAGAAGATTTGCATACTACTACCACCACGAAGTCTTGGAATCAAAAATAGGAAGGATTCTTTCCCAATGTTGTAGTCACTCAGAGTTCGACCATCTTCGAGTACTTTGCTACCAAATATCAGACGTTGCTGGTCAGATGGAATCCCTTCTTTGTCTTGGATTTTAGTCTTCACGTTCTCAATAGTATCGCTTGGTTCGAAGTGCAAAGTGATCGTCTTTCTAGTAGGCATCTTTACAAAGAGTTGCCCACCCCGAAGACCGGGATCTTTCAGAGTGCGGTCGTCTTCCGGTTGCTTCCCAGCAACAATGACACCCAGCGGCATCCTTTGCTGGTCCTCAAGTTGAGTGCTATCTCTACCTAATCCTTCTGTTTGTGGTGTAAGTTCATCAGGTCCTTCTCCTGGTCTCAGCTCATACAGCTCTTCTTCTGGTGGTACCTCATAAGGCCCTCCTTTAGGTGTCACTTCGTGAGGCCCTTGTCCTGGTGTCAACTCTGAACCGAATCGTGCGCTGCTCGTACTTGTCACATACGGTGGACTATGAGCTGAAAGAAATAATATAATTTCAAAACCAGAATAAAAACGATGAGAAACACGGCAGGAGCTTCAGGAGCTGGTTAAATTCACACTGAATCGCAAATGCGCAGCCGGTTAAATGCACGATGGACAAATGCAGGAATTCATGCGACCGTAAATGTAAGTAAATCCTCTTTTTCCTCCTTGCCATCGACGCGCCTGAGTGAGTAATACTTTTTAGTTGCGTCATTAAAACTCAATTATGTGTGAATAAAAAAAGCTCTTGTGGGAGACGCGGTGGCCTCATGGTTGGCGCATTGGACTCCAGATCGAGCGGTTGGGTTCGAGCCCTGGCCTGGGTCATTGTGTTGTTGTGTTCTCGGGCAAGACACTTTACTCTCACAGTGCCTCTCTCCACCCAGGTGTATAAATGGGTACCGGCGACAAAATGCTGGTGAGTAACCTGTGATGGACTAGCATCCCATGCAGGGGGAGTACATGTAGCAACACCCATCCATCGCTCGTCGACATAAAGCGAGTGACTACGTCATCGCTTAAAAAATACCCGGTATTAATTTCAAGAGAAAAATAAAGGTCATAAAGGACAGAGAGGGAAACTAGGGGCGTTGGCTGGGATATGTGAATTCCACTAAAGTTATTTTAAGAATATAAACTGTAAAATGCTACACAAAGAAGAAATTTAAAATGAAAATACTTTGAATTGAAAACACAAGGATTTCTTGATATAAGATTTGACTAATATTGTTGCACGGAGAAGGCTCGACAAAGACAAAAGCGAGCGGTCGGTTTATTGATTGCCGTCCAAGAGAATCACTCTTATCACTGTAGAAGAGAAGAAATTAGACTTAGAATTGAAAAGTGAGGCAGTAAATATTTTTGGAAATGGTCACAACCTCCTCGTCAGAATAAGTTGTTATTTCAAATGAATGGCATGATTCTGAAATTTATAAACGCTATACAAACTTGTTCATATACAATGTTTTTGCATGCCAGATGCAATGCGTACATTGTATAATTTCCACTTTCACCTCGTGCTAAAATAGTTGTTTAATTGTTAACGCTCAAAGTAGCAAAAATAACCAGCACTTCTACATGTGGATAGGCTGGAGCCTAAAAAACGTCTAATTTGCTAGGTACAAAATTGACTCACCTGGACCATGTACGAAATACTCTCGACAAGCTCTATACTCCTCCTCCAGCAGGTCCTCTGTCACAAGGAATTTTTGCGCCATTTCATTCAAGTGACCTGTACAATAGTCTTCCCACAGTCCTTCAAGTATCTCCAGTGAGCTGCATTCCACTGTGATTATTAAACTCCCTCGTTTAACATCAACAATCAATACTTTTCGTATATCTTGTATATACTTTAGGTAACCATTGCGCTCCTCTGGATTAGACAGGTCAATATGTTTGAAGAACTCTAAAGCAATATGGCTTAAAACTCCTTCTGGAGGGGGAAGGTCATAATTTCCACTCCTTGCTACTCCAAGGCCTCCTGTCGCTTCAGCTTGTGGGTGAACCGACATAATTGGTACTACTGCTGTCCCCTGACCACCTGCTTGTGGTCCCTGTGACGATACGACCATCTCTGAAGTTCCAACTCGCGGACCAGGTTCTGAAGTGGTCTGACAATCAATCCGCAATCGAAGTTGAACTGTTGGGAAATAGGTTCTCTTTAATTAACATAACTGACCGATTCTAATGACAAAAAGAATACTATTGAAAGTGATCTTCTGGTCGTAATAAAGCAACTTTTAAAAGCAGTTAATTGTAAAGAAAGTTCCTAAAAAATTGTCACGCGTCAACCAGGATTCGAAGCTATGAATGCCAAAATATATTGGCTGGTTTAGACATGCGCGCAAATGCTAGCACGAACGATGTTCACACATACATCACCAACTTACCTTGCGCACACACCAAGCGCAATCAGAAGCATAATTACGTGTAAACTACCTAAGTGCAAGCACAAGCGCAAGAGAATAGAACCTTTTCCAATCCTTGCGCTTGCGTTTGCGGTTACGGTAGTTCACACGAAATAACGCTTAATTGCGCTTGCGTTTGTGCTGCGTTTGTACTTGTGTTTGCGTCGCACATGTGAAACAGCCTATACGTGTTCTGTAATGTGACGACTCAGCGATGCTTTTTACAAAGGAGTAACTTTCAAATAGTGATAAAAAACTCATAAAAATAAAATTCATGTTTTACTGACCTCCAGCTGCTTGGGACCCGCCAGCTGAGGAGCTCAGCCTGTTTATGGATTGATGCACCTCACCCAGCTGATCTTTGATGTCTTGGGCTTCCTCTCGTACTAGACATTGGACATCTTGGGTGTTAGTTTTCAGTTCCCCTCCAAGCTGATCTTTGATGTCTTGGGCTTCATCTCGAACCAGACATTGGACCTCTTGGTTGGCAGTTTTCAGTTCCCCTCCAAGCTCATCTTTGATGTCTTGGGCTTCCTCTCGAACTAGACATTGGACATCTTGAGTTGTGGATTTCAGTTCCCCTCCAAGCTGATCTTTAATATCTTGGGCTTTATCTCGAACTAGACATTGGACCTCTTGGTTGGTAGTTTTCAGTTCCCCTCCAAGCTGATCTTTGATGTCTTGGGCTTCCTCTCGAACTAGACATTGTACCTCTTGGTTGGTAGTTTTCAGTTCCCCTCCAAGCTCATCTTTGATGTCTTGGGCTTCCTCTCGAACTAGACATTGGACATCTTGAGTTGTGGATTTCAGTTCCCCTCCAAGGTGATCTTTAATGTTCTTGGGCTTCCTCTCGAACTGCTTTCTCTAACAATTGGCCTTTCTCTTCTATTACATGTGCTGTTACTTCTAGACCTGCCTCCATACGTTCCATCCCTTTTTGACTTGACGTTTTAAGTTCCTCTAAGGATTTCTTAACTTCCATATCATTTCCATACCACCTTAGTAGTTCATCTACATTTCTTTCATCTTCTGCCGTAAGAGGATCCTTTAGAAAGTTATCAATGGCCTCCTGCCATTCTTGTTTCTTTGTTAGGCTGATTTGCCCTCCAATTCGCACAAGAGCTTCGCTAATATCTTGCCATAGCCGTAGGAACTCATCATCTGTTATCTCCATGTTTTGGTTCACGTGACCGTGCACTGAGTTGCGGTAATATTTAATTCTCGCTAAATCTGCAGTTAAACTGTGGTCTGTACTTGTTGGTAGAGCATCCCAGCCCGTGGAGGGAGGGATGAGGCCGCATATTGTTCTCAGCAACCTGAAGAGCAGAGTGACGTCAAAATCTGTTGACTGGCCATATACCCCTGGGGAAGGGTAAAGACAGTCCCACTGTGGCTTGGTGAGCTTTGCTGCTTTAAGCTGCTTTTCTGTAGCTGGATTCTTCAATATTTTGGGAAGATTAGATGGTGGACAGATCAGATCAAAAATCTCCCTCAGTAGCACAGTGCCTCCACTTATTAACAGCCGTGTCACACGTTGAAAATTTCCTTTTCCAGTTGTTGAATGAAGCACTTCAGCTGGGTCCGGGGCGGCGGCCATTTCATGAATGAGCAGCGGAAATACAATATCACTTGTCCTGACAAGTGAGAAGTCTCACCTCATGATTGAGATTGTAAAATGATTGCATTCAATATGTCGTGACCATAATATCACACGTCTGTGAATAAAGAGTAATGTTAAGTCTTGGCATCGTCAGTGAACTAAACTGTCGAGAGAAGCATTGCGTGACACACATAGTAAAACCGACAGACGTTTCGTAGGATAAGCCAATCGTCTGTTCCGGAATTGGCCAAAATCATGCAAAACCGGTCGATAAAATAATAGTAGGTAGAATTTTCGTGATATTCGATTTTAATGTTTTTTTCTTTATTCAACTTTGATATCAATTTTTCAAATCTTGGAGACGTGTGTCCAGTCAGGCCTGAACTCCCCCTACCCCACCCTTCATAGGGGCTGAACCCATGGGTTCAGTCCTTATGTAGGGTTGGGAGCGTTCAGGGACTGGACTGTAGAGACATGTGTTATTATAAAGGCAAAACAAATAAATGATCGAAAGAAGGGTGAGATAATAATTATCTCACCCTTCTTTCGATCATTTATTTGTTTTGCCTTTATAATAACACGTCTCTACAGTCCAGTCCATGGCAAGCAATTGAGTAAGAGACTGTGCAATAATTATCAGGAGGGGGGGTTGGAAAATGGGCTTCATGAAGGAAAATATTAGGTAATATCCCCCTCCTAAAGGAGTGAATTTAGTTATTGCCCCCCTCTAATCAGTCAGAAATTATGTACGACCCCCCCCCCCTCACAGTATACACACACCTTTATACAAGTACCCTGCATTTTCTCTACACGCACCAGTGGATTAAAATCTTATAACAGAAAGAAGAGCTCCTACTAGATGTTTAATTGTTGGACATCCGCGTCTGGAACAAACATCACCTCCGTAGCAATGTATAACAGAGCCATAGCAGAAGGAAAAGAGCATGTGTGTTATTTTCAGGTCCCCACCTTATAAATAGGTATGGATTCGCCAATGTAATATGTACTTGAAATAAAATGTTAAGCCCCCTCTCTTGAGTGACTTATTTTACCTTGAGTCCCCCCTATCCTTGCTTTGATTTTACTTTATCCCCCCCCCCCCCCCCCCCTCCTGGTAATTATTGCACAGTCCCTAACACTCTCCACTTCCTGTCTGTGGTGCAATTTTTCGCGAACGTTTACAGTCAAACTACTGTAACCGGGGCCACCCAGACAAAGTTAACCAATCACTGGGCAGAACGGAAAACAATACATTCCAACATTTTTTAATTGAGCCAATCCGATGTCGAGTACAGAACAATGAAATTGCAACTTGTTCGTTCGCGATGAATACAGACAAGAGCAGATGAATGAAAGTTTGTGCGGTTCTACGGCGTGGATTTTCGATTTCAACCCTTTTTTCTTTGACTAGTTTTAGCAGTACGATTTGGAAGGAAAATATATGCGAGTCAATAAAAGAGAAACTCCAAACTGCGTGAAAACTGGGAATGCGATGGTTGTACGGTATGTTTCCTTGAATAAAAAGTGCGTAGCGGATTTGAAATAATTTGTTTGCTCTTGACAAATTCAAGTTTTCTCTACGGAGTCAAACCGGCTGAATAGCTACACATGTCAGGGTTTTGGCAGTACCATTTGGAAAATAAATACACTTGATGCCAGCGAGGGAAGACTTTACATTCCAAACTGCATAAAGTCAGTGCCTGCAACGGCAAATAGTCTCGGCAAAGTGCGTGACGGATTTGAAAACAACGAAAGCACGGCCGCTTGTTTTACCAGCGTGATGAATTCAATTTTTATACAATAGTCGGATCTTTGATTTTTCCACCTTGTTCCACGCGCTGGGTTTTATTTTGTCAGTACAATTTGGCTGAAATTAAAAAAATAAGTAAAAGGGAAATTCAAAATTGCATAAAAAGAGTGTCGGCTGTATAATTTAAGTGTTTTTTGTATTGTCGTGAGACAGGGTCGCGAGAAAGAACTCAACCGCCGGAGTAGAATACATGTATGTCGGTTGCCGGCAGAGTTTGAATCACGTTTCATAACGGCAAATTATTTCAGTATAACAGTTATTTCTGAACGCATGAGAGAAAGAAGCCAACTCAGTGCTAGCAGATCAGACACAGAGTCGCTTCGATCTTTCCAAGAAAATTTGGGACTTTTCTCGGAAAGATCGAAGCGATTTTACTAGCACTGAGTTGGCTTCTTTCTCAGTAATTTTTCCGAAAGGATTCGAAACAGTTTCGAAAGTTTAATGCAAATCAGACAATATAAATCATGCGATCAGAAATAACTGTAATAAAGAATTCGCCGTTACGAAACGTGATTCAAACTCTTCCGGCAACATATTCTACTCGATCCGGCGGTTGAGTTCTTTCTCGCGACAATGCACTTTGCCGAAACTTAAAATATACAGCCGACACGTACTCTTTTTATGCAATTTTGAATTTCTCTTTTACTTATTTTTTTTAATTTCAGCCAAATTGTACTGACAAAATAAAACCCAGCGCGTGGAACAAGGTGGAAAAATCAAAGATCCGACAATGTATAAAAACTGAATTCATCACGCTGGTAAAAACAAGCCATGCTTTTGTTGTTTTCAAAATCGGTCCCGCATTTAGACTATTGGCCGTCGTGTTCACTGACTTTATGCAGTTTGGAATATAAAGTCTTCCCTCGCTGGCATCAAGTGTATTTATTTTCCAAATGGTACTGCCAAAACCCCGACATGTGTAGCTATTCTGCCGGTTGACTCCGTAGAGAAAACTTGAATTTGTCAAGAGCAAACAAATTATTTCAAATCCACCACGCACTTTTATTCGAGGAAACTTACTGTACAACCGTCGCATTCCCAGTTTTCACACAGTTTGGAGTTTCTCTTTTATTGACTCGCATATATTTTCCTTCCAAATCGTACTGCTAAAACTAGTCAAAGAAAAAAGGGTTGAAATCGAAAATCCACGCCGCAGAACCGCACAAAATTTCATTCAACTGTATTCATCGCGAACGAACAAGTTGCAATTCCATTGTTCTGTATTCGACATCGGCTTGGCTCTATTAAAAAATGTTGGAATGTATTGTTCCCGTTCTGCCCTGTGATTGGTTAACTTTGTCTGTAACATGCGCTAAAATAAAAACATTGTTTTGAAAAAAATGCGAAAATAAAAGGCATTAGGGAGATAATTTTTTGTGACCAAGTAACAGCCAATGTAGTAATTATTTTGACTCGTCACACAATCTCTCCTCCTCGACGAATGCCATCGTTGGAAGGATAAACTGCGTGACAAGCCAACCACTAATTAATGGCATCCCGATTTCTCGAACCCCCAAGGGAAACGAAACATGGTTCGAGAAATCAAGAGTTCAAAATATCGGGGGTAAAATTACAGTGAACAAATCCAAGGGAAAAGACTTTTGGTTCGAGTTATCGGGTTTTTTGTGTTATAATATACTCAACAAAATATGCAGCTTCTGATTGGTCAATGACGAATGCATAAATAGGTTATAGAGTGCAATACGGAATTGCGATAAACGGTACCGGACAAGAAGAGACGTTTTTGCCGCTTAATGGCATTGAAATAAGCTTTCAAGTTAATGGTTAATTGTTTTCTAAACTATAGTACTGTAATTCTTTCAAAAAGTTCACGCTTGGTTTGCCTGCGCATTCCAATAAAACATGTGAGCACTTTGGAAACTAGTGAAGTGTTTCGTGTGCAGAGTAGCGTGATGGCCGCAGCAAAATTTTGTTGAGAATATTATAAACAAAAAATTGTATGAACTGCTCGTGCAATTAGTGATTTATGGGCACGAGTGATGTTTTAAAAGTTCTCAAAATTGCATGAGCCTTTAGGCGAGTGCAATTTGAGAACTTTCAAAACATCACAAGTGACCATAAATCACGAATTGCACTCGCGTTCATACGATTTCCTACCCTGCGAGCAGAGCCTCTTTCGATCCTCCTAGAAAAATCGGGAGGAGGAAAGAGACTCTGCTAACGGCCTCGACATTCTTTGATTTGCCGCTCATCCAAGGAAATGGATGAGTCAGTCCAGTTTCGAACCGGTCAGACCAGTTTTCCACTGTTGCGCATGATCAATCATAAAATCGCTTACTTTTTCCGAGCCCACGGTGTGTTGTTTACAGTCGATCGACAAACATGGCGGCCGCTTCGCTATCGTACAAAGTCTTCGAAAAAGCCGCGAATTCTGCTCTCACAAAAGTTAAAATCGGTCAGATTTCAAGCCTCACGGAACCACAATCAAGGTCTCTGTATAGTTTTCTGTGTGGCAACGATACGTTTGTCTCTCTTCCGACAGGACATGGCAAATCGCTGATTTTCCAAATTTTAAAAATAATGATTAACCCATTTTGAAAGTGAGGCTCGGAAAGGCTCGGTTACATTGTTACATTTGAATTTGGAGCATGCTCAATAGGAATTGTCGAGGCCGTTAGCAGAGTCTCTTTCCTCCTCCCGATTTTTCTAGGAGGATCGAAAGAGGCTCTGCTCGCAGGGTAACGATTTCCTATACAAATCAAGGGTTCGGGAAATCGGAATTCCACTGTATGTACAGTATGTGGTATGTGGCCCCTAATCCGAACGGGTCCTTGTTCCGGACACCCCAATTTATCGTGTAATTTTTAAATAGGAAACGAAGTTTGAATAATAACTAACTTATCCGAAGATTTATTGATCTGTCTCGCTTGGAGGCTTTCCTGCTGCTAGTAAACGGGGGGGGGGGGGGACCGGTCCGGATTAGGGGCCACATACTGTAGTAGTTGTTGGTTTTCGCTTGCCAAGTTTCCTAATCTTACACTAATTGTCTAATGTCTATCGGATGTCTATCCTAGCGAAATTCAGGCCGAAACTCTCGTCAACTACAACTGCAGATCGAGAGCTGGAAATCATGACAAACGCACAACACAGCACAATTACTGAATTCGAAGTTGTTTGATCATGAGGTTGTTTATCCCGGGGTTTACCGCATTTGACTGCATATTTAATTCGTGGGCATTTGTTCCACACACAAACATAGAAACTCGAGTAAGAAAACCTCAATAGAAGTGTGAAGTAATCGAGTAATGGCTATCTTGAAACGAAAATGTATATCAAAACGTCTTACCTTTAGATGTCTGCCTCAAGCGAAAGCGGAAGTGAGTTGGGTTTGTAAAGGATCACGGGAAAGCAATCACAATTTGTGAACCAGGGGAGGGAGAGTGGGGGTAATCAAAGGCCTGTTCCCCGGGGGGGGGGGGTACTCCCTTATATGGCCTATACGGGGACGTGCCGCTGGACAGGGTATGGTTTTTGGCCTCTCTGCCCTGAACAGGGTATGGTTTTTGGCCTCTCTGCCCTGAACAGGGTATGGTTTTTGGCCTCTCTGCCCTGAACAGGGTATATAATTTCATGCGAGTCTGCCCTAAACAGGGTGTCTAAAATAAACCTGTCCTAAACAGAGTGTGTATTTTGTCGTTTGCCCTAAACAGGGTCCTAAAATAGAGGGTGTTGCCCTACACAGGGTGGGTATTTTAGGGTTTTTTTGCCCTAAACAGGGTCAGGGTTTCAAACCCTCAGCGGCACCCCTATACCCAAACATGGGTCAAGTACCCCCCCCCGGGGCCTGTTCTCAGTGTGTTCTGAACGTAAAACATTTCGCCACTAAAAGACTCAGTTTCTCTCATTCAGTAGTCCTCAAGCAAAGTAACGGGTAGATATCAGAACAAAGAAGCTATCTTCAACTAATAACGTTTATCATTGAACGTGATAGAAATCCTATACGTTCCATAATTGTGATCCTTCTTGGCTAATTTATTCAGAGTATATGTTACTTCTGGACGATTTCATCCCTTCAGAGCAGAGAATGGTTTCGTTGAACTGTAGTCATGTCTGAGGCCCTTTTTTGCCTCAAATTGCAGAACTTATGTTTAGTGTGACTCGCGTGACAACTCTGGCTAAGTCACGCAAGTCACGTTTATAGTAATGCAGGTATTTCGGTGGGGGACTTCCATATAGAAGGAACGGGGGTGACAGTCGTACCTTATAGGGGTTAAAACAGTGGTTTGGTATCGCCGCTTAGTGTGTTAAAATCTAAAATAACTACCGTTAGAGTTACCCCTGTAAGCCATCATGCCTTGCGGGCTGTATGGCATATTACCCATCGAAATTTTCGACGATCATCACCGTCACTTTTATATGGAATTTCCCCCCCGGAATTTTCCCCAGGGATTTTAAATTGTAGGATGACCAGATCTCCTCTAGTATTCTGCATGCTGCAGTGCTATCTTCTCTGGCGCATCCCTAAATGTAGTAATGAGGAAACTGGGGCGGATCATGAAAGGGGAGACTGTAATTATGAGTGCCTGGGATAGGGGCATCCTCCCTCTATGTAAACAGGCCCTACTACATGTTAGATCATTGCTCTCGGCTTATATTTCATCCAAGTGCCAGTTCCTTTCTCATACGACAGTAGCCTGCAAATGCAGTGCAGGCGTATGTTGGATTGTTGGGCGAGCGAGTGCTGAATATCCATCGAGTGTTTATAAGCCGCTATCTTGGATTAGGAAACATTGGAGGGTTAGGAAGGAGAACAAAACAACGGACAAGGGAGTCTCCACGTTTTGCGAATCCAAGATGGCGGCTAAACACTCGAACGAGATAAACCATAATTCGTCCACCAAAAAACCGTCTACACTGCAGGTACGGTTAGTACGACAGCGGTCACTGCTCAAGTAGAACGGCAGACACAAGCCACTAGACAAATAAACTATCACCGTTAACTTTCTGAGGACAATGAGGATCAAGATTGGATAGGGAATAGCCTGAATTTCAACCGTCTCCTCTATCGCTTCGGCTCCTGAGAGAGACGTCTATAGCCGCTAATGTGGGAGTAAGTGACCAGAAGGGACAATCCGCATCACAATTGTTGAGACACTATCTACTATCCCGCTCTTGATACGAACAACTCAATAACAGAAAGTATGTATTACCATTGAGGAGGAAGATAGTGACGTAGATATAAATGCATGCATGCATGTAATGTATTCTGGTCTAAAACGAAACGACCCAACTAATTGTGACGGTGACTGCAGGCTTAACCACTGATGCAATGATTAATCTAAATTAAGCTGTACGGAATGGCTCGAAGCATTTAGTCTTCACGAGCCTATATAGCCTAGTTGTCCACAACTGCCGGAGCTTATCTCGGTTTCTGTAGCATCACGCGACTAGGAGTATTGCTATGTTACCCCCCCCCCCCCCCCCCCCCCCCCCCCACCCCCAGCATTTTTGTCAGGTTCGTGAGAGCAAATCGTCTTGCTCAAAAACACAACACCGGGTGGACAACGACCCGGCCAGTGCTTGAATCTGGACCACTCAAACCAGAGTCCATTGCGCTAACCATTAGGCCACCGCGCCTCCTATGGAATGGCTCGAATCATTTATAAAAGAAAAGAAAATTTTAAAAATAAGCTGACAAGAAATGAATGAACTGAAAATAAACAACGAAACCACAAATCGGCCAAACTGAGATATATATTTAGCAAACAGTCCAACAAATTACTTTTTAAATACGACCAAATGTTCATGCATGGCCCGACGGTGGTCGTATTAACCGGGTTCCACTAATACTGTATATGAATTAATATATTAATCATCGCCAATACAAGTTGTACGAGTAATTATTTAACCTCCTTACAGATTGCCATCTTTTTCTTTTGATGCTAGTAGTGAGAATTTGGTGGTCCATCAAGACAATATTCCCTAGTTGATGATTTTCTTTATTCTCATCACCTGTTCTGCTTGACAATGTATTGATATTGTGAGGAGAAATTGGATGTTGATCACCATATGCATGATAGTGTTGAATGTGTAACGATATTATACCAAGAGAGGATGGACCTAAGAGAAGGATTTTCCGTGCTCCATGATATTTGTTTTGGAAATCTATTAATAGTTCCGTGCCGTGCTGTGAAAAGTATTTTCATTTCCTTCTGATCGAAGCTCCGACATCACGTTACTTGAACTGACCAATCAGGTAGCGCTCTTACAATGTAAAATAACTCAGCTTAGGAGTGAAACTGAGTCAAAAATAGATTCAGGCAAAAGTGTGACGGTCACAAATTTTCAAATTATTTTTATCAAGCCTCAAAATCCCATCATTAGATAAAAATTGCTGCTGTATGATCAGCCATAAAATTTCAACTTGTTAGCACGAATAGAACAGAAGATATAGAGGTTCAAAGTTTGGTACCGTCCCATACAAACCTCTCTAATTTTGCGCCTGTTCTAAAACTGAAGGAACAGACGCAAAATTAGAAGGGTTTCTATGGAGAAATTAAAACTTGAAGTGCCCACATCTCAGCCGCAAAATTGCAATGGAGAGCTTATTTTTGGCAAGTGGACGTTTTTTGGCATGCTTCCTCCGAATAGCTAATCAAATTCATAATTTCGCAAATTTAATTTTTGTGACGTCATAACTTTAGTACTCTATTGGAAGAGACACATGTATGGGGGAATGCTTCTCTTAGATTATCCTCTCTGGATAGTTTTGGATGGGCTTATAGACGGTGGGGGGAGGCTATATATCCGGAGGGGCTTATAAGCGGAATAAAATAAACGTTTAGAAATGAGCTACAGCAGTGTTGATCGAAATACGTTTTTCATTTACTGGTTTTTAATTAAGCTTTAAAACGTCATAATAAATCGAATTAATTTCAATATTTAGAACAAAAACTAGAGGGGGGCTTATAATCGGATGTAGTTTTTTGTTTACAGGTAGATGGGCCTATAACCGACGGGGCTTATAAGCGGCAGTTTACGGTATATACAAACACTCAACGCTTCTCCCAGTGTGGAGAAGCGTTGTGTAACGGCTGCGAAGGAGACTTGTTGTTATCCAGTTTGGTTTCCCGCACATAATAACAACCAATCAGAGATACTACATGGACCCCTGTAGTGTTACGTCATCAGTATGGAATTTTTAGGCTCGAATATAAAATGTCTCCTTCGCTGGGGAATAAAATGAGGAAACTGGAGGTCTATTTAATTTGTTTTCTCAATATAATTTGTACGGCCTAAGCCCCCACGAGTCTCCTGTAGCTCAGTGGTAGAGCATCCGACCATCTACTCTCAGTGTTGGGAGAACTCGGAAATTGTTTTCCCGAGTAGCTTGTGTCACTGACTGATAAACATCTTTCTCACTTGTACGCTTCTTTATCAGCCAATATTTTGGAGAATCTTATTTTTGTGAACAGTAAAAGATCATCCTATTAAAATTTTAGCTACACCCTTCCAATATAACTTTGCAGGTTTGGAAGTATCTGCTCTTTGTATATGCTTAACTAGATTGCCCACTATCAGTTTTCTCTCTAAATAATACTTGGTCATAAATCTACAAGGATTATAGAAGCTACATGGAGTGCACCTTGAAACATTTAGCGCAAAAATTTTCAGATTCCCACAAATCCGAAGATTGTTCGTCAGCTTAATATTACTGCTTATGAACTAGAGAGGATGATCTAAGAAAAGGATTCCCCATACCCCATGATAATTTTGAGATTTATTAATAGCTTTGCATTAATGTTGTAAAACTTATTTTATTTCCTTCTTATCGATGCTGCGACATGCTGTCAATAGAACTGACCAATCAGGTAGTGCTCTTAATTATGGGATGGAAATTAAAACTAGATTTCATTGCAAAAGACCCATGTATGGAGGAATAATTCCCTTAGATCATTCTCTCTTGTTATGATCATTCCCGACCAGATCCAATCAAATTGTTGAGTTAACTTGTGTCCTGCTGCAGATTACAAATGTAAACATGTACATTATTACAATTCTGGCAAATCCTTTTCTAATGCTATCCCTTTTCTTTCTTTGCCGGAGTAAGCGTGTTTCAATAGGCCTTTAATATGTATGATGACGTCAGTTGCTCAAAATTCACCACCAAGCCTCGCTTACACGAGATTCTTCTCAAACTCGGGCACATGCAGTGTTTACACTGATCGTGGGTATTCCTTTCATATTTAATGCTTTGGAAATAATTCGTTCATGATAACATGTCATTTACAAGTTTGGACATTAATTGACATTGACAAGTTTGGCTTGGTGGTGAAATTAGCTCGTCTGACGTACAGGGCTATTAGAGAGATTAAGCATCACGTTTGTTTTTCCCGCAAACGGCAAAAATTCCACTTTTGCCGTCTGGCGTTTGCCGTTTGTACGTCAAAATAAGTAGTTTCGCGTTTATCGTGAACGTGTGAATTATTTTCGATTTTTCTGATGGATTTATTTAACGATTGGAGGAAAAGTAAAGAAAATCGAGTGCAAGCTGACGTTTTGCCGTTTGCCGTAGAACGTGGTACTTAATCTCTCTATTAACTTACAACGCAACGAGACTCGCGGCGGGGAAGAATGAATAATGTTGATCCATGTCTTATACCGTAGTCTCTCAGAGTGCGGGCCATCTTCAAGTTCTTTGTCATCAAAAATAACCTGTTGCTGGTCAGCTGGAATTCCTTCCTCATCCGTAATTTTACTTTTCACATCCTTGATGCTATCTTCCGGTACAACGTCCAATGTGATCATCTTCCCGTTCGCGTTTTCACAAAAATTTGCATGCCTTGATCATCACGCTGCCTTACATCTAACCGTAAGATTGAATTCTTGCTGAATGCTGTAGTGACTCAAAGTATAACCATCTTCGAGTGCCATACCGTCAAAGAAGAGACGTTGTTGGTCTGGTGAGATCCCATGTTTGTCACGGATTCTCTCTTTTACGTTCTCTACATTATCGATCGGTAAGACGTCTAAAGTAGTCGTGCTTTCCAGTTTGCATCATGACATGAATTTGCATGCTACCAGGTAGTCCCTCCAATTTCAAATGTAGGGTTGATTCATTCTGAATGTTGTAATCCTTTAAAGTTCGGCCATCCTCGAGTTGCTTGTCAGCAAAGATGAAGACGCTGTTGGTCAGGCGGAATTCCTTCTTTGTCTTGAATTTGAGCTTTTATGACCTCGATGGGAGTGTCCGGTTTCACTACCAAAGTGATCGTCTTCCCAGTCAACGTCTTTACAAAGATTTGCATGCCACTTCGCAACCTTAGGACCAGGTGTAAGGTTGATTCTTTCTGAATGTTGTAATCCGATAAAGTTCGGCCATCCTCGAGTTGCTTGCCAGCAAAGATGAGACGCTGTTGGTCAGGCGGAATCCCTTCTTTGTCTTGAATTTTAGATTTTACTTCCTCGATGGAATTGCTCGGTTCCACTTCCAAAGTGATCGTATTTCCAGTCAACGTCTTACAGAAGATTTGCATACCACCACGCATACTTAGAATCAAGTGTAGGGTTTCTTCTCTTTGAATGTTGTAGTCATTCATAGAGAAACCATCTTCAAGTAGTTTAGCAGGAAATATCAGGCGTTGCTGGTCAGGTGGAATCCCTTCTTGGTCTTGGATTTTAGTCTTCACGTTCTGAATAGTATCGCTTGGTTGGAAGTCCAAAGTGATCGTCCTTCCAGTCATGGTCTTTACGAAGAGCTGCCCACCACCCCGAAGACCCAACTGTCGACTTGACCTCCAGCGAACGGTGGGATCTTTCAGAGTGCGGTCTTCTTCCGGTTGCTTCCCCAGCAAAAATGCCACCCAGGCGGCATCCTTTGCTGGGTCCTCAAGTTGAGCGCTATCTCTACCTGGTGCTCCTGTTTGTGGTGTAAGTTCACGAGGTCCTTCTCCTGGTATCACCTCATAAAGCCCTTCTTCTGGTGCTACCTCATTAGGCCCTCCTTTATGTGACACTTCGTGAGGCCCTTGTCCTGGTGTCAACTCTGGACTGAATCGCGCGCTGCTCGTACTTGTCATATATGGTGTACTATAAGCTGAAAGAAAAAAATATGTAAACTATAGTCGAACGTGTATATAACGGCCCTGTATTAACCGGTCACTCTCTATTAAGCGGCCAGTTTTTATAGTCCCGAATTTTCGCCCATAAAAACTTTGCATACTTGAAAATAAAAAATATATATATAACATATTGAACTAAAAGTGCCAAAATTGTATAATAATGTTCAGGACGTTTCGGGCTTTGCCCTTCATCAGTGTGAATGTGTCCGTTGGCGAACATCATCGTTGTAAGCGACATCGAGATTTAAAAACAGCGCGCGCACCTCAAATAAAACGGAAATCGGAATTGAGGCCGCGCGGCTGACTGGAAACAAGCTGGAAAATTAGCCGCATCTCCTGGCGCTTTCTATGTTTGTTGCCACCGCAGAGTTTGACGCCGCGCACTTCTGCATCGTGCAGAGAGTGAGTGTTGATGTTAAAGTGCTCTGCGACGGGGAAAACCGGGCAAGTTATTTTCGATACTTCTGAGGTGCTCGCCGAAGCGTTCCCTCAGAGTACGTCCGGTTTCGCTGAGGTAGATGGCAGGGCAGCGGCGACAGGAGATGCAGTATACCAGGCCAGATGATTGACAAGTGAATGATTGTTCTGATGGTGATTGAAACATTTGGACCCTGTAGATTGGTGTCACTAGAAATGTGGTCACAAGTTCGACATCGGCGGTATAAACGCGCGAAAACGAATACAAATATCTCACGATATTTGTTACAGTTAGTTATTTATTTGCTATGGAAACCGTAAGCGCGCGTCAAATTCTTCGTTTTTTGACTGTCTAAAAGCAGTTGGTAATAAATCTCTATTAGACAGTTAAAGGGGCTACGTCACGGATGGCGCATCTTGAATTTTTTCAAGTTCGTCATTCACAATCCGTCTTAATCTTGTCCATCCTTAACCATCCTTGGTCCAGTTTGGTTTATTATCACCTCTTTGGTGTTTTTTCTACTTTAGTAAATACGTACTATATTCTTGAGTCAACCCTGTCCCGTTTCAGTTTATTTTTAGAATTGATCTCCCGCGAAATTATCTTGTTTCCGCTGACCGCTGACGTCCCCCCACTGAGACCAAAAAAAAAAAAAAATGGCGGCCAAATGGGGGAATCCACTCTTGGTTCCTTCGTCCGTTTTCCTTTACAATTTTACGTCCGTTCCTATTCTTACAACCGAGGGAAACTGGTTGTTAGCTGACTGGAAGTTAATAAACAACTTGATTGAACTGGAAGCGAATGAATGTCATCTTGGACATCGCGGTGCGCGATCAAAACTTTCATCGATAGTTGTCTTGGTCTGTCTTGTTCGAGTGGTGTTCCTTGTGTGGTGTTGTCGCGATGTAAGCCTTTCGAATTAGATTCGAAATGAAGCGCTCTGTAGAGGATTCGGGTCTTTCCGAGATCCATAGCAGTAAAACAGGGAAACATTTATAGCGGCTAATATTTGGATTTCGGCCGTCGTGGAGGCAATGGCGAAAGTGCGAGCTCGAGCGGTCGTGGCAGCGAAAAACACGATACTACGTACCCGAAGCGAAAAATGTGAAGGATATCCAGCGAAGGGGACTCCAGGAAAAGAAAGCTAGCAGTTCTGCAGAGAATAATAAGGTGACAGGCCTACACGGCGACTACAGCTCGTGACATTTCATTTTGTACATTTTCTGTTCTCTATTATAAAATTCGGTTTGCTTTAAAATAGCCTGGAAGGCGGCTGTACGCCTTTCAGAGATGGAAGGTGGCTACATTGGCAGGTTTAGATTTGCTTCAAGCGTGTTTCTAACGCGCAATATACGTATTATTATGTGGAGGATTTTCGAGTAGAGCCTTCGACTGTGTACACTTCTAGCAACAATTGGGCTCAGAGGTCATGTTTGATTTCCTGTCAGAGAAGAAGTGCAAACGTCTTCCAAGAATCCTTTGCGGGCGTCTCTGATTGACAAGATGGCGGCAACTTTCCTGTTGCGTGGCGAATTTTGGGCCAATTTTTCAAATCTTCATTTTTTCAGCGTTTAAGCGCTAACCTGAAGTAAGTGAAGCTTGTAAACATATTCCTTATCATTTGCTTCTTCTAATGTAAGTTCCTCCAAATGTTTTTTGTGCCGAAATTTAATGGTTCAGGAGGTTATTTTTTATGATAGTTTCAAAATCAAAGACTTCGATCCGTCCGTGACCACGGCTTCGACGCGGTGCATAAATTTTTTTTTATTCGTAGCAGTCTCTCTGCTTGAGTAATTTTTACATACAATTAATATTTTTGTTTTAGAAAAACGTTCTGTACACAATTTTGTACCAATAGTGACCCTTAGTGACCCAGGATTTTTAGCTTTTCGGAGAGGCTTTGAAAATGGGGTAAATCAGCAATTATGGATCACATGTTGTGAAACATGGCTAACATGCCCAAGACATGTTTATGAAGAGAAATGCCGTTTTTGTTTCTTTGATATCGTTTTCTTTACGCGAAACATAGGCGTACAAATAACGCTTTTATGTGTTGCATTGAACTCAAAAATGAATAATATTCTTTCTTATTTTCTTAGGTCCAGCATGGATGATATAGATTTCAAGAACACTTTTATAGTGCGCAAATGCCTCTCGACATTTCCAACAAGTTCAATGTTTAACACCTGAATAATTTTAGGTGGCATATAAGAATACTATCAACTATTTTTGTGATACTGTGTCATATTGGTGGCTAGTGAGAAAAAATAATATATTCTGTAATCTGATGGGGTTGTGTACCGTGTAGCACCGAGCCCCAATACAAAAATATATAAACCAGCGTGGGGGAGGACAGGAATTACCAAACAATATACAACCAATACAAAACTATATTTTTCGCCCCCCAATTATATCAATAAAACTTTGTAATTAGGCTCATCCTTGTAGATTTCATACTTGCCTCAATTCTGAGAAGTTACCTAATATTCATGATAACAACCCTTGCCTATTCCTTGTTACTTTTAAAGAAATTCAAATCAATATCTAGCTTCATATTATTGATTTTAGTCACCATAAAATAAACAGTACTGCGTCCTTGGGCCCCCTATGGTTTATCAGTGGTTTAACTGTTATGTGTTTACCCTCGTCGTAAATAAAGTTGCCTTACTTACTTACTTACTTATAGGTATGGAAAGTTGAAGACTACAGAATTCAGATAATATCATGCCTATGCTATCAAAACAGGATTACCCCATTCCGGTCCGAACAATGTGAAGAATAGCAGACATCCAGTCACAGATCATCATGCATTGTTAAGGGGGGGGGGGGGGGGGGGGGGG
>MU825445.1:439843-481062 GCA_029204205.1 Desmophyllum pertusum | reverse complement strand
AGAAGCAGCCTCGTTCCAAGGATCTATTCCGCTTTCAAGATGGCGGCTGGGCACGGAGAAAGAACCTGGGACACGCTGGTGAAATACTCCAGGAATCGTGGAGTATTTTGTCACGTGACACACGATCGATCGTCTTCGCTGCACTTGACTAACAGTTCTAGGATCAAATATCATCATATATTTTATATTTTTTATATTTTTTGACGTCCCCCATCCCGCGTCCCCGCGTCCCTGATCTCGCGCCCCCACGCGTCTCTGCGTCCCTGCGTCCCCAAACACGCGTCCCGCGTCCCCATCCCCAAGTCCCCGCCCCCATTTTGGCGACAGCCATTACAGTACGTAGCTTAGACCTGCTTTTAGACTTGTACACGAGAAGTTATTAGAGATCGCGAATATTTTTTGGAAAGGTACGCAACATGAATTTCATAGCTACCTATGCAGAGTTCAAGTTAATCATAGAAAGAAGTTTAATAAAGCCTGGTTTTCACTAGCGACGCAAGCACAAGCGCAAGCACATACGCAGACGCAGTAGCGTGTTGATTTGTCCTAAACAAAAGGCACTGATGATCAACGCGTTACTGCATCTGCGTATGTTGCTTGCGCTTGTGCTTGCATCGCTGGTGAAAACCAGGCTTCACTATGCTACTGCGATGTACAGGCTTTGTTTTTTACATTTTGCTGTTTTCACGGAGAGTGTCAAATTCTTGAGCTGGTATTTCTGTTCTGATCGCTGATAGACTTGTGCACGAGAAGTTATTAGAGATTGTGAATATTGTTGGAAAGGTACGCAACATGAATTTTATCACGTATTTTTTTGTTTATTTTAGTTACTTGCCAATCAGATACCTGATGTTGTTCTGCGCACGTGAGAGGACCATGCAGAAATGAAAGAAAATTTATGGTTCCCTTCTTTGCGGGTCGATTCCTCACAACATTAGTCTTTCTCTGCCCCCAAGGGTATACGATCATGCTGCCTCGCGAACATATGTAACATGAGACTTTTGTTTTTCTTCCAAATCCATGTAATATGAAACGTTTTTTTATCTTCTGAAACCCATGAAACATGATACTTTTGTTTATCTTCTGAAACCTATGTAGTCCGGCGGATAAGCGACCGAAAATGGCTAGATTGTTCAAAATTGTGATAAAAGCACCAAAATTTCAGTAAAGATACCTTTTATCATGTAGACTAATATACGATTAAGACCCAATTAAGATCTCGATCATAAAATCGATAAATTAAAGGGCGAAAAATGCGGCCAGCGGTAGGCATCGCCGCTCATATCGCAATGTTCAAATTGCTCAAAACGCAATGATTTCGAAGTCAAAGTAAAAAACGTTTATCACGTAAGTTGTAAAACTTGTATTTTGATCATTTTTTCTGCGAAATAATCACGAATTAATTTGTTTTTGCGCCCAAACTCAGCAATGATGAGCCCGCAATCTGCGATTCCATATTAGTGCCATGCCTCTGGTTACGAGGAATGCCTTGTAGTTTTCGTACACAAAAATATACAGATGCTGTAGTTTCGGATTACTGAGCGAAATGAGTGATAATAATCCCCAATAAGTGGTATTTAAGGACTGGAACTTGTGTGCTTTATGTGAGAAAAGTACAGGTAAGAAACTTACCAATCCTTTAAACAGCAAAGGGCCGAGAGCACAGGTTATAGCTCGGGTCAATTACAAAAAAACCTCGCCGAAAACTTGGAACGATTCCACGAAATCGGATCTATTCAAGACTTGACGAAGGATGCGGAGTTGAAAAGACTCTTAGAAACAACAACGCAAAATGGCATAAGTCGTGCTTCATTAGCTGTAGTACCCTTAAGTATGAGAGGGCCAGGAAGCGAAAGTTAGAGGACAACAATTCGACAGATACTAGTCCAGTAAAGACACGTGCTAGGGTAGGGTCCATTGCGTATCAAGAGCCAGGAGAGTCTAATGTTTGTTTTTTCTGTGAGGAGGGAGGAGGAACGCTGCACAAAGCAGCAACCCTTGGGATAGACAACAGGGTACGATCTGCAGCAGTTGCGGGACAGAAAGCTGCTTACCAAACTCGCCAATGGTGATATGCATGCCGTTGATGCTGTTTACCATGCATCATGTCTAGCAACTCTCTACAACCGTGTTAGGAAAATTCAACAAACGACGGTTTCAGATGAACACGGTTCACTCTCCCTAGAGGCAATTGCATTAGCAGAGTTAGTCTCTTATATTGAAGAGAACACAGAACCAACAACATTTATGCTATCAGATCTAGTAAAGCTTTACTCTGCGCGGATTGAGGAGCTTGGAGCTCATGTACCAGAGCGCATAAATTCTACTCGACTAAAAGAGCGTCTTGAATCGGTAATACCAGATCTGAAGTCGTACAACGAGGGAAAAGAGGTGAGACTTGCCTTCTCGCGTAATATCAGTGCAGCATTGCCTTCTCGCGTAATATCAGTGCAGCATTGCAGCTGCGCGCAACGCCGTGACTTTGATGCTGAGGCTGTCCACCTTGCTAAGACAGCTACATTCATCAGGCGAGAACTTTTACGAGATCAGCCGCAATTTAATGGATCCTTCGAACTGGACTGTCAACATCAGGCAGTTCCTGCTAGCCTTCTGGCATTATTGAAAATGATATTGGAGGGCGCTAGCATCAAGCAAGACAAACGCGACGATACAGAAAGGAGCGCCAGCACTGGCTGCTCTAGCGATATCCCAGCTGTTGATTTTCAATACCGTCAATCGTCGAAGAGACCAGAACTCAGAAAGCAAAGCAAACGCAACACAGCCTAACGAGAGAGACGCCGTTGCCAATGTACTTAGGGCTGGTGATCCACGCCGAGACCCGAAAGAAAAATCTGGTGGATCAATTTTAGACTGGTACTATCGGTTTCCTACGACAGAGTAATGCAAATTTCAACAAACATGGGTAACAGCGTATGTGCGCAGTTCGAAGAAGAAGGTGTGGTCTGCCCGCCCAAACTCAGACAGTCTTTATTTACTACGGGAAACGTCGATAACATCGATCACAACACGATGGGCAACCCTTTTAACAGAGGACACTGCAGACCTCATTGTACTGGATACTAAGGACGTAATGCCCGAAACGTGTTGTAGAGGCTGTGAAAACTGCCAAGATGAATGGAGAATCTCAATATGCAACATACGTAGAAGAAAGGCTGAACAAGTGCTCGAAAGCACTAACAGATACCATTAAACGAAATAAGCTACCGTTATTTGGAACGACAGAGAATACGAATCCAAAAGCTCGCACACAGATTGCAGCGCTCAAGAACGACCTGCAATCTCTTTGCTTGACTTTATATTGCCTGTCAAGCAAGAGAAGGAAATCTGGAAGACTTCTTCAGGCATGAGAATCATGCAAGCCCGCCGTCACTATCCACTGAAGGAAGAATGCGCGCCGGACAGAAGTCAGAACTAGTCCAGTGTATCGAAGTTGATACGACGGTAAATTTTCCCAATGTTGAGGTGAAAGTCATAGATGCCGCAGTTGTCGTCAACATGTCGCCGCCTGGAAAGTCGAAAACATTTCAAGACTACGCAACGTGTGTGTTCCTTCCATACATCATTCAACAGGCACAGCGTGTCAAGCGAATTGATCTCGTATGGGACAGGTACATCGAGAACAGTTTAAAGACGGGCACCCGGCAGGCACGAGGCGCAGGTCTTCGTAGGCGAGTGAGTGCCAAAACAACTCTCCCTACAAATTGGCAGTCGTTCCTTCGATCCGATGAGAATAAAACTGAGCTGTTTCATTTCCTTGCAGCGAGCGTCTCAAATATCCACCTGGAGGATGTTGAAGTAGTAAGTACCTACGATGACGATGTGATTAGCTCTGTCCCTATAAGACAAGGAAGGTATTGCGCCATGCAATCACGAGGAGGCAGACAGTAGGATCTTTGTACATGTGAAGCACGCAGTCGCTCGAGGCTACCGCAGGATTTATGATAAGAACAGTGGATACGGATGTCGTGGTGTTAGCCGTTGCAAACGTCAGAAAGCTACGCGCAGAGGAGCTATGGTTAGCGTTTGGAGTAGGAAAACACTTGAGATACCTGCCCGTACACTCCATTGCAAGTGCTCTGCCAGATGAGAAATGCGAAGCCCTGACGTTTTTCCATGCAGTCACAGGGTGTGACACTGTTTCCTACATGTCCGGAAGAGGAAAGTAGACAGCTTGGAATGCTTGGAAGTCAATGCCAGAAATAACAGAAACCTTCCTCCACTTGTCAACTCCGCAAAGCATGGTCTCTGAGGAAGACATCAAAGCCCTGGAGCGATTTGTGGTAATCCTGTATAGTCGGACATGCCCTCTCACATCTGTTATCGAAGCTCGCCAATCGATTTTTGCGCAAGGAACGAGAACCATTGACAATATTCCGCCGACGCAGGCCGCTCTTGTGCAACACATCAAAAGAGCAGCTTATCAAGCATGTCAGGTATGGGGACAGACACTTGAACCAGTCCAGGAACTACCGAGTCCATTGGAATGGGCCGGATGGCAGCAATCTGAAGACGTCTGGAGCCCAATCTGGACGACTTTACCAGAAGCAGCAAAGGCATGCAGTGAACTGATAAGCTGTGGCTGCAAAAGAGCTTGTCGAGGTCTGTGTAAGTGTACAAAGGCCAATCTACCTTGCCCGGCGCTGTGTTTCTGTGCTGGAAATTGCTTCCAAGAATGAATGTAAGTGCTTACGGAAACACATTATTATCATAACCACAGGCACGGAATCGCAGATTGCGGGCTCATCATTGCTGAGTTTGGGCGCAAAAACAAATTAATTCGTGATTATTTCGCAGAAAAACTGATCAAAATTTAAGCTTTACAACTGTACTTACCTGATAAACGTTTTTGACTTTGACTTCGAAATCATTGCGTTTTGAGCAATTTGAACATTGCGATATGAGCCCGCGATGCCTACCGCTGACCGCATTTTTCTCCCTTTAATTTATCGACTTTATGATCGAGATCCTAATTGGGTCTTAATCGTATATTAATCTACATGATAAAAGGTATCTTTACTGAAATTTTGGTGCTTTTATCACAATTTTGAACAATCTAGCCCTTATCCGCCGGACTAATGTAAAATGATGCTTTTATGTTCTGAAACCCATGTAACATGATAGTTTCATCTTCAGATTGAGTCAACATCATAATTTATCCCATCCTTATTTCATAAGCTATTTTTGCGTTCACTTTAATTATTGCCGACTTTCACTCCCGTTCATTTATTCAGTTCTTGTTATAGTCCTATCACGATCCATGCAAATTGGAAAGAAGGATAAAATAGATTTAATTTGGGATAAACAACATGAATTTTATCATATACTTGCATGGGATGGTACAAATTTCAAAACATACCGTTTTGAATACCCGTCTTTTTTCGTGTGCATGAATGAAAACGGAGACCTTTGAAAACGCTGATGCTGTTTCGATCGTTTTATATTTAGTGTGGACCATAAAAATAATGATAAAAAATAACTCCCGCACGCCTTGCGTCCCTATGTTTTGTGACAGTTCAGAAACACGTTCATCCGGGAATCACAAATTTCAAATATATAGCTTTATTTCCAAAAGGAATCACTGGATCGCTTCCAAACTTTGCATAGAGATTAATGATTTCCATGTCTAGATGATATAAAAAGAAGAGCTTTGTAGGATTAACAGTTCAGATTTTAGAATTTTGATGACGTCAGATGAAAACAAAGAATAGACAGTTGAATCATGATTTAAAACATGTATAATAAAATAGCATATACATTTTCACAGAGAACATAGGTAACAAATATGGATTTACGTACGCAATGTTGAAAATAAAATTCGAACAGAACAACCATGTTTAACTAGTTTGCCATCATTTTTTTTTTTTTCCTCTGGTTTTCAAGCCATCAAAGTTAGGCCCGGGCCACTTTCCATGAGTCGAAACTTAACTGTAAAAAATAATAGTTCGACTCGTGATCCACTTAATAGAGGTTTGACTGCAGTTCGGATCTGATTGATATTTTTTTTGTTCGGATGCCAAGCAACCACATGAATTTTATTTATTTTCCTTTAGCTATATACCGCCACTCTGTTTCAGCCCTTTTTTTGCAAATCACGGACGAAACGCGGGTGTTTAGTGCCTGACAACAGCAAGCTTCCCAAAAATCAATCTGCCACGTTGTTGATTTTCTAAACAAAAGCAGGAAGAAAGATTGTTTGAAAAGAGAAATTGGAGCTTCGCGGCTAACTCGTGCGCATCAGTCATATATGAAAAAGGAATACTGATGTGTTTCGCTTCAGCAGGCAGAGGAACACTACTGATAAATAAGCTTCTTTATCAGATGGCTGCTGTACATTTTACCACAATACCTTGCGAACCTAACACAGCAAATAGGCACATAGAAAGCCACATTTGTTTTCGAAATTCGTCCCCGTACTAACAACATTGTGTATGCTAGTTTTTAGAACTTTTCTGTGCGTTTTTATGAGCGTTTTTAGGGTTTTCGTGCGCTAAGAGTTATGGGTAAATGTACCAGTCGCCATCTTTTTTCAATTTGTTTTGTTCGAATATTCAAAGCCTTATTATACATTCACTTAAGACTTCCAACTTTACCACTTGCACACAATATAACACACTGAATAATGCATCCAAAATCCTCATTTTGACTTAAATGCTATAACGCATGAAAATTGAAATAATAGAAATTGGTTCATGAGCTAAAACTACAGAAACTGGCTTTCAGGTTTGTAGCAAAATACCTCAGTGCGATGTTATCTGGCTTTTTTGTTGCTTGTTTTTTCGTCCCCGTTCTTCTTTTTTAGAACAAGAGAAGGACTATCTTCACGCCCCCCTCCCCCCCCCCCCCCCCCCCCCACACACACACACACACCACCAACCATTTTAAGCTGCGCACATCTTGATCCGCCACTAGTTTTCTACACGTTCTCGACTAGAACTTGCTCATATATTACATGGGATCATTTCTCAAAATGCATGTATTGAAATCTTGAGTCGTAAGTTTGATGAAAGCGGCCAAAATGAGAGGCGAGTGCACACAAAATCCTCTAACTTAGGAAATTAAATATTATTTCCCAAACAATTTCGTCACCAACTTTACACCCTGGCTTATAATTTCGCCAATTTAATTTGCCCACCTCCACAATCTCAAATATTTGGTTTTACATTTCAAATGAAAATGACCGGAGTGCTGGCAGCTGTGGCCTGAGCTCAAAGCCAAAGGAATGTAATTTGCATTGCAGATAAATTTTCAAATTAATATTCAATTATTCATCAGTTTTTTCTCCCAGCGGTACACCCCCACCCAAATTTTTTGGGAGTACCCCCCCCCCCCCCCCCCCGGAACGTTGCCTTGAAACGATGACCAACAACACGCGCGTGAGGGACATTCAACGTCGAAGAAGTTGGCGATTTGTTTCGTTAATGATCTGCTTGAAAGGTAATCGGTCTATATTGTATATTATTTTATGTAGTTGCCTCTTAAAAATGTATTTTAAAAATGTTCATGTCCGAATCTGTAGTAAATAAGTTGACTTATGTCCGACAAATTTGCATGGAATTAGTTTAGGATAGGAAGGATAGGAATTAGGTTGGTGGGTGGGGGGGAGGGGGGGGGGGGCACTTCCATATAAAGTGACGGGGGTCGTACCTTTTATTAATTATAATGCTAGGTTTTGGTACTGCTTTGGGTGTGTAAATCTAATATGACCACCGTAGTGATCCCGGCAACTTTTAGGGTATAAACTGGAAAAATAGGATAGAGACTTGTAATTGTTACCTCTTAATTAGGGATGAAAATGAATTGAACCACACCCACAAAGCGAGATTCTGGCATGGTACCTTTTAGGGGTCCCTTGTAAACATTTCGACGAACAACACCGTCACGTTTATATGGAGTCCCCGGGGTCGGAAGTCTGAATTATGAAACAGAAACATTGGGTAGTTTGGAATGAACCGTGTAATAATATAAATAACTGTAATACCTGTCTAATTAACTGAGCGAAGTATGGAGAGGAAGGAGACATAAGGGGTCAGTCTCGTTGTCCTCCGCTTCGCCACTCCCTGTGGAGATATCCCGGGAGGGGGGGGGGGGGAGGGAGGGGTACTCCCTTATACATAAGCTATATAGGTATGTGCGGCGCCAAAGGGTATGGTTTTTGAGCCGTTTTGGTCTGAAATAGGGTATGTTTTGTGCACTCTGACCTGGAAGTTGGTTTGGCTTTTAGATGAAACTATTTTTTGCCATTAACTCATTAACTTATCAAATGTTTACGCGAACGGAACCCATTCCTGGATAGTTGAAGTCATGTATTAGACACGTGTACTAATTTTATAGATCTGAAATAGGGTATAAATTTTTGAGTCAGGTCTGAAATAGGGTATGGAAAATCACATATTTTTGTCTGAAATAAATAGGGTAAGGGTTTCACGAAGCAGGCCGCATACCCCCACCAAAACTTTCAGGGAGTGCCCACGACATCACTGAGTATACTCACAATCTTCGAGGTTCTAGCATCCTCGGATCCCCATGGGATATCCTCGGACACCCAGTCGGGGATAGACGAAGCAGTTGCCCCGATTTTGCCTGATTTTGCTTCTCGCTTCGATTAACTGCCCCTGGGTCTCCGAGGAATAGGTTCTTGTAGCTGTATATGAACACTTTTTATGTCAGCATTATCTTACCATCATGTTCTTAGTTTTGTAAAAGGTAAAACAGATCACGCGATGTCATACGGCTGGAAAATGTTCTCGTGATTGATATGGACAGACAGACAGGTTAGTGTTGTTGTGTTATCAGTTCCTATATTTGCGAGTGAGATGTAGATGTTAGATATACCGTAAATGATCTAATAAAAACGCCCGGGGCGTTTTGAGGGGGCGTTTATTAGATACGGGGAGTTTATTAAAGAAAGGCTTTTATTCAATTTCCTCAATTGCAAACACTGAAGTATGAAGAACAAAACAACAGAACAACAAACATTACTACTGCTGGCTTCCCAGATGATTGGAAAATGGCGCGAATATCGCCCGTATACAAAGATGGGGGAAAGAGTGACCCCAACAACTACAGGCCGATCTCTGTTTTGCCAGTGGTCAGTAAATTGATAGAAAGAATAGTTTTTGATCAGTTCTATGCATATCTAATAGAGCACGATCTTTTAGCTGACACCCAGTCTGGTTTTAGACCCCTACACTCCACCCAAACTGCCCTTCTAGAGGCTACAAATGAGTGGTACTCAAACATAGACAATGGTCTCATAAATGGGGTACTTTTTCTCGATCTCAAAAAAGCTTTTGACACTGTAGATCATCAGATATTATTGCAAAAACTACAACTTCTTGGGGTCGATTCTTTAACCCTGAAATGGTTTACGTCGTATATAACAAATCGTAAACAGAAAACCTTTGTAAATGGCCATATGTCAGACTACCGCCCCATTATTTGCGGTGTCCCACAGGGATCGATCTTGGGACCTCTACTGTTCTTAGTCTATATCAACGACCTCCCTGCATGTTCCCTATACTCTACGCCAAGAATGTATGCCGATGACACTAGTCTTACTCTAAGCACAAGTGATCCAATAGATCTACAATCAAAGTTAAATAGCGATTTAGCTGAAATTCAGACTTGGTTGCAAGCAAATAAACTTAGTATTCATGTAAAAAAAAACAAGTATTCTATTATTGGTAGCCATAACAAGCTGGCAAATTTAAACCACCAGTTTGACTTTAAGATTGACAAACACTCCCTAGAAAGAGCTAAAATCTACAAGTATCTTGGCATTGATTTGGATGAGACCTTATCATGGGACTCCCATATTAACAATATTGTCAAGAAAGTATCCGCGGGCCTCGGGCCATCAAACGTGTTAGGAACTTGGTTCCTCGCGAGACTCTTATTATGATCTATAACGCTCTAATTCAACCATATTTTGACTATTGCAGCTCCGTATGGGGCAGTATTGGTGTTTGTCAATCTGAAAGACTCCAGAAACTCCAAAATAGAACCGCGCGTCTAATCACTTTTCTGACCTAAATGTTAGATCTTCCGTTTTACTCGATGACCTAGGCTGGGACTCTCTGGAGCGAAGGCGTTCAAAGCAACTAGCAGTTATTCTGTTTAAGACTCTCCATAATCTTTCTCCGACTCGTCTGAATAGTATTTTTGAAACTACATCCAGTGTCCACTCGCACAATCTAAGAAATTCGAAATACAACCTCTTCGTTCCTAGACCTAGTACTGAAGCAGGCAAACGAAGTTTTCAATATCGCGGTTCCGTCCTCTGGAACAGCTTGCCTTTGAGCACTAAGGCACAGCCCACTCTTAGCTCTTTTAAATCATGTATTTAATATCTATCGAATTTAATAAATAGTTAGTAATTTTTATAGATTATACATAATTTTGTAAATAACATATTTAGCTAGGTAATTTAATTTATTATTGTAATCATTTATTATCGTAATTAATTTAATACACGGCTCGATGGAAGAGCATGTATTGTGAATTGATACCGTGTTTAAATAAAGTTTTACTACTACTACATTACAAAACAAACATTACAACTTAGTTTTCAATATATCCATATTACTACACGTTAATACGGACAGCCATACGGCCAAAAAAAGCTGGCCATAATACGGGTACCGGTAATTGTGAAACGAGCACTAAAGGCAACCTGAACCAATTTACAGGAAGATCCGAAAACAGACGCAATTCGTCAAAACAATGAAAACCTGCTTATGAAAACCTGCTAATTTTCGTAGTCACTTTGTGTCAATGATTTGCAATATTCAATCCATCGCCGAGTTTGTGGCCGTAATGCAGGATAAAATTACAAAGAAAATAGGCGCACGGGGATCGCAAAATCTGGCCGTTGGTATAGACCTTTCTCCAAAATGGCCGCCGCACCTGAAAGACCACCTCTTGTTTAGTGGTCGTACGAAGTTTCGTTAGGTTAGGTTCTACCTGAGTCGAGAAAACGGAAGTTGAAAACTGGAAAATTTAGAGACGTTTGTATGACTGGGGGCTGATGCGCCATACCCCCAGTATTAAAGGAGTTTTTATACAAGAGATTAACTGCGATTTCGCAGGGTCAAAAATATGTGGCCGTGATAACGGGGTGGCCGTATTAACGGGGTGGCCGTATTAACGGGGTGGCCGTAAGGCGGGGTTCCACTCATCCAAATCAACGTTTATTTCGTTCATTTCATTGACCTCCTCAACCAAGAACTGGTTTAACAGTTTGGCTCGCCTAACGCAGATCCGCACCCCATACGTTTCGCCTTATTGGAACAATGAAACTTTGAACTGTCTATTATTGGAAGGGCCGGGGTGCTTATTAGATAAGGGGTGTTTAGAGAGAGGCGTTTATCATAAAGTGGGCCTTTATTAGATCATTTGGCCTTGCCATGTCGATAGAAAAGCTGTTCCACGGAATATTATTAGATAGTCGCTCTACCCGAGACATTTTATTGGTTGGCAGAATAAGTGAGTTAAACTTTCTTTACTGATTTTTTAGTGATGTATTTTCTGACAGACACGTTCCAATAACAGAAAAAAAATGTTTAAAACAGTTTTATTGTTAAATGTTTGTTGGTTACCAGTCCCTGGCCATCCTCGGATACTTCTTCTCATCACGACTAACTTTCAAATATCTCTTCTCTTAGGTACGCTACACTGGCGGAGTAGAAACTCAGGAAAAACACAGGAAAAACACAGGAAAAGACAACAGGTGAGGTTTTAACACTTTAATTTATATTATTTACAACTTTTCGAAAGAAAAGTGAAAATTATTTTCGATCGAATTTCAGATCCATACAAACTCTTTTCAGCGCTTTGGTTACCTGTGGTTCCCGCCGATTGAAATAACTATCTTTTAAGTCTTTCGCAACCAAAATCTTGATTTGACCAAAGGATTAGTTTCTAAAGAATTACTGCTGTGCTTCCGGGGAGGGGGCTTTATTTCCTTGGGGTCTCAGCAGTGCGGATGGGGGCTTGATTGGATGCTCGTCAAAATATTCCATCTAAAAAAGAACTGAAATTTTCATGGGCCAATTTTGGGAGTCGTGGCTAAAATTGATTTTTACCTCTAAGAACGTGTACGAATTCTAAAATATTTTATTGATGACATTGGCCGGCCAAGAGCCACATCCCGGTCAAAAGAGATTATCAAATGTAAATTTAATTCCTTGACAACTAGTTGCTGTTTATTTTAGGCTTACTTTAATTAAAAGCTCATATTATACTGACAATAGTTTTGGGACTTTGATAACTCAGTGGCCGCTAAATAGGGGTTGGCCGCTTAATATAGGTGGTCGCTTAATAGGGGTTCGACTGTATAGTCTATAGTAACTGAAAATATGAAATGAACCGCTTATTAGATCCGGCCATGGACTGATTATTTTTTGTTTACCTGGCATGTATTAAAATACTACTTATCTCTCTTCAGGAAAATGGCAAGCACAGAGAATTTATGGTAAAAGCTGGACATCGACAAGCGCAGAAGGACAACATCAGATTGCCTTTCATCGGCGAGGTTAGCTGATTATAGTTCAATATTTCTGCGTGCAAGAATTATATATGTAACCCGGGGGGGGGGGGGGGGTACTCAAAAACGTTTTATACGGGGAGGCTCCGCCCAGAGGTCCAACCCGCTTACCCTTTCATATACCATTTTTCACAGAAAAGGTACCCCTTTCATATACCTTCCATAGAAAATGGTACCCCTTTCATATACCTTCCATAGAAAATGGTACCCCTTTCATATACCTTCCATAGAAATTATGAAAATGGTACCCCTTTCACATACCTACAGTAGAAGCACTGCATCCCTTTTCTATACCCTTGTAATGAACTTAATGAACAATATATATCACCAGAAGTCATCAAGCATTACCAGTAGAGATGTTAACCAAACAATAATATCATTTACCCGTGAAATCCCTACCCTTTCATATACTTCAACTCGTGAAATCCCTACCCTTTCATATACTTCAACTCGTGAAATCCCTACCCTTTCACATACCTCGAGTCTAAAAAAGGACCCCTTTCGGGCGGAGCCTCCCCGTATAGTCCATTATAGGGAGTACCCCCCCCCCCCCGGGATATGTAACAAGCAAAATAAGATAGAATTTTGACACGCTATTATCATGCGTGCGCATTTACGCTACACGCAAACCCCGCGAAATTCAAACTCACGGCAAAGTTCGAATTCATATTTGAAGTAAATAATTTACCAATGAATTATTATTTTTCTTAAAGCTTAATTCGTATCTTGTAAAGCTGCAAACTCCACGTGCAAAACTAAAATGTAAATTAGATAGTATTGAACTCGGAAAGGAGGAACCAAGTCGGACCATTCCGGAAATGTTTTGTCCTAATTTTTTTTAATTGTGTCGATCGCCTGTTTTCTCGTATCAAGAGTTATTATTCCTCGGCTTAAAAACTAAAGCTGGCAAAAAAATTATCGGCACGTATACTCTGTTGTCGTAAAGATTTGTTTGCACCGAGAGGATAAACATTGACTGTTGACCCTGCGTTCGCGGCATAATATCGGTTGCCATATAATATATATTTGTCATTTTAAAGATAATTTTCATATGATTGCTAGCAATCGTTAGAGTTGTTTTCGACCGTGTTGTATTCGTCTTCTCTTTGACGGCATTGAGGGCTTTTATAAAAAGCCAATATTCTAATTATAACGATTTTACTTCGATTGTATTTATTGATTTATTTTTCTACTTTTCTGCAGGATGTTGGCCGGCTGCCATTTGATGCTCGATGTAAGAATTAATCAAGCAAGCTAGAGGTAGAAAAAAATCTTGACGAGGACTTTACTGCAAGATTACTTGGAAAGAATCGATCGCAGCTAAAGTTTTTTTTTTTTTTTTTTGAAGCTAAGTTCTTGAAGACTATCGATCAGACGCCGAACACAATTTTATTTAGTGCTTTTTTATTTTAAAAACTTCGCGTAAAATTTATCACTGGAAGTATAAGAAACTAGCTAATGTTATGCCAATTTTTTCATTATAGTTGTTTACATGTAAACATCTGTTTAAAAATTTTAAATTTTCCCGCCAAAAGACTTAGAAAAATACGGGCGCTTAAAATACGCATGCGCCAATTTTTAAAAAAAAAATTCATACTTTGTGTACTCTGTTTAAAATTTTTTAATTTTCCCGCCAAAAAACTTAGAAAAAATACGGGCGCCCAAAATACGCATGCGCCGTTTTTTTAAATTTTAATTTTATTACATTTATTCAATCAATAAAGCAGTCACAAGTGTTGTTGTCTCATTTATTGATTTTAAATTATCAAATAAAGTTAAGTAACAAACAGCAATGTTTTCATTGTGTTTTGTATTCTTTACTTTTAATTAAATAAACAATCAACTTCAAATATTCTTTAATTAGTTTATTGAAATTCAATAAAAAGGTGTCTAGAAATTTTCTTCCTTTATATACGAAGTCTTTTGGCGGGAAAATTAAAAACATTTTGCACAGCGTTTCCCCTGGCAACTTTTCGACAAAAAATTAAAGAGGGTTTCCTCTCAAATTATTTCCCCGCCAAAAAATGTTCTGAGTATATACCATTTTGTACACGTACTTGAAAAAGTTTTGGACTCCAAATAAAACTTTTTTTCGATTAAAAAAAACTTACGAATTTTAAATCCGGTTAAAAAAAAAGCATTCCGTGTACAAGATGGTATATTTACATGACAACGTTACGTTAAATAGTCGACCCTAAAACGACGAGCAGCTAGAAATCTATTTCCAGATTTAAGAAAGCATCGGCAAATATATGATGAATACAACTGCAAAGATTAGCACACTAAAGATGAACATTAATTAAGAAAATGACAGCATTTTTCAACCATTACACTTAATAAAGTTTATATAGCCAAGTGTTTTGAACTCTCAACTATATAAAACTCTCTTAAATGTAGCGATTTGAAAAATGCTTCCATCCTCCGAATATTCAACGTTAGTACGCCAATACTTTACAGTTGTACTCGCTTTTCTTAATTCTAGAAATATATTTTCTAGCTGCGCGTGGTTTTAAGGCTAACTATGTAACGCAACATCATCATTCCACATTAAAGATGTGAAAGCAAAGACAAGCCATAAACTTGATGAACACGAACCGAAAAAAAACTGTTTGATCTGATACGCGTGCTTGGTAAATTCTAAAACTTCCGTCACGTTTAATCAATTAAATATCGCCTATTACAATGTTTATGGCTTGCCATGTTACCTTCAAGAACTCAGTTAAAATCGAGCCATATCAAAACCATTTGATTCCGTTTACTACACAGAACAGGACCAAACGCAACGATTGGTAAAAAAACATAGGCGCATCCTTATCGCAAACAATTTTATAAAAGCGATACAGGTTAAAATTCACGCTGTGATTTTGTAACAAAATTCCGTCACAAATAATATAAAACCTAGCGCATTATTCTTTATATTTTGTCCGTGTAGCATTCAGAAATTGGTCTTGACAAAAGCTCTAATCTGATTACGTGAAGTGACGCTGTAAAAATCAATGTCTGGTTATCAAGAAGTATTTCAAACTATCCTACATTTTCAGCAAACGTGTTAAATTTATAGATAAAACACAATTGAAATGAATGTGTAGCTCTTGAAATGTTTCTTTAAACACGAAACGAAACATATCGATTCGAAAGTAATAACTAAAACAGTTGAAAACAGACAATAATTATTTACAGCCTCAGTAAAAATAACAAGAAAAACATGGGTTTCTGATTAAAGTGTCAAATTTTTTTCCCTCCCAGAACACACGAACATTTGATATAAAAAACTTTGCCGTATAGAAACGCGTTTAGAAAGAATATCTGCGAGTTATCAGTTTTCAGTATAGGAGTGTTCACTGTTTATCAACAGTACGTCAAATTTGTTTTGTTATTCAAATTGCGCCAACCATTAAACAAAAGAACTCTTCGTTTCGACAGCCAATAGTTCTCTGGTTGGCACATTAATAACAATAGGTGACGTAACGAGAAACATCGCTATACGAAGATCATTTCAGAAACCCATATTCTCTGTAAACGTTTTTAAGGTGGCTCTGCATGTTCCGTGTAGGGCGTAAACCGATTAATGAATTCGACCTTCAATAGACTGAAAAAATCTCGCATAACCTTTTTCAAATTGGTTTCAAATCAATACTCAGGTCTACGATAACCTTTGAACAAAATACTTTTCGTTTTTTGTCACCGATTATCTTTTTCTTCAAACCCGACAAGTTTAAAGCGAGTGATTTTCTGAACATGCATTCCCACCTTAAAGTGTACATAAGCTGTGAAACCTTTCCGACAAATATGGCAGAATTTAAAATTTATTGCCGATATTTTTATCGAATATAATGATCAGATTTCAATGCAATTAAATTTTGGTTGAACTATGTATATATGGAATTCTATTCAATCAAAAGAAACTGCCATTTCTTGTCGGAAAGGTTTCAGGACTTCAGGTTAAATAAATTATATAAAACTGATGTCTTATCTTTGTGCATAGTCTCCTTCAAACAATGTTGATTTTTCCATGCTTGATTTTGTCTCTCAAGATTCCGTCGTCCTGCTATCCCAGTTTTCGTCGCTTTCTTCATGGACACCTCTCCGACTATAGTAAAATAAATAAGAATGGGTGTAAGAAACAAACTCAAGAGTATGAACGCTAAGGGCAAATATAAAGCGTGTGTGTACATGCTACTCTTCTCGTATCTACTGTTCATTCCAAAATGGCCAAACGTTGCGCGTTCGCGAGAGAAAGCTCAAATTGAGTTATCGTTCCGTATTATAGCGTTTGCGAATGGCTCCGTGAAGGCTCCGTGCAATTCTGGGATAAGTTGAGGACTTTGCTAAAGCCATTTAGAAGGCATTTTGAGCTTCAACAAGAAATTAAACCGAGTCAGCAAGCACACGTGTTAGGTTAAGATTTGGAGTGGCGCATTTGTAAACGAGCACGAACATATACTTCCATAGAACATAAAATGCCAAGATAAAGAAGATACTTACCATGACAGGATTCAAACTGCGTGGAACTTCATTTCTCAAACGCCTTAGAAGTTCAGTGCTTCTTGGCGAAGAAGGGAGCGGTCCACGTCTCTCAACACGTCTTACAACGTCCGCGAATTTCTCTGACTGACAAACATTAATGAATTCATCCGGGTAAACAGACAATAGGCCATGGCGTCCCTTGCTAGGCGTCCCTTGATGAGCAATCATTAGATATTTTAATCAGCAGAATCTTTTGTAGCGAGTTTCCAGAACTCAAAACGGACGGAAAATATTGACATTGAAAGTATTCTACGGAAAGTTAGCGCCATGTTTGTCCCATATTCAAAACGGCGGATTTACCCTGTGAAGTTCGATTGCGGCCATGAAAGGAACCAAGATAATGCATTTCAACCCAAACAACTCTTTATTTTCCTTTGAAGCTTTGTTACAATACACCAATTGTGTGACTGTCTCCATTTACCTCATTATTCTCATTGTAATCTCGTCAATCAAGAAACGACAAACATCAACAAAATGTGTTCTAAATAATTTCATTTAACTCCAATAACAACTCTGAACTGCTCATTCCTGTACACCCCAGTATGTACCTTTGCTAAACCCTTTCACACCCAGAATCAAGCATTAAGTGAATTGTCGTGTTTCAAACTTTTAAGTCAGTGGATGAATGTCTAGTGTGTGACCATTCAAATGAAAGCTATTGAGGCAGTACTTTCGTGTGGTACTGTTTGTTTTTCCATATCTTGACAATGCAATTTAGGTGTTCTTTTTACATTTTGGGTTAATAAAATACAACAACTGTGGGTCTATTTCTCTGTTCAGTGACCTTAACATTCTCGGCATTCTTAAGAAACATAGAAAAAGCGTTCACAAAGAAAAATATAACACCAGTTTTTTATCTCCATTGACTGTCCATTTCTAGCCTTTGTATTACAAAGTAACTTTACACAACACAAACGGGACAATAGACTGTTACAAAGAGGTATTATTTATATCCCCACTTTAATTAAGCACATTAAAATCCGGTAGAAAAAGACATCCAAACAGCAGTGACGACCTACTTGTCAGTTCGTACTTTGCGATCATTACAACCTTAAAAACACACACACACAAAAAGAATAAATGCTTATAAATAAAGCCTGATTGCTTATTCATTCAAATATTCTGTTTCATATGATTATCGTAGTGATCATGAAGTAGAGCTTCACTTTTGAACTCTTTCTGACAAATCCAGCATTCAAAATGTTCTTGGCAAAGTAGCAGTTGCTGCTGAAGTATTACCATTATTATCATACGCAGTACCCTTATTGGCCAGTTGAGAGCCAGTGTAATGCATCTCCTCTTTATGTGCATAAGGCTTCTCCCCGGTGTGTACTGTTTCATGTACCCTTAAATTTCCTGCTTGGCTAAAACACTTGCCACACAATTTGCATTCATAAGGCTTCTCCCCTGTATGGACCCTTTTATGTTGATGCAAAGTTCCTGCTTGGTTAAAATACTTGCCACACTGCTTGCATTCATAAGGCTTCTCCCCTGTGTGGACTCTTTCATGTCTTTGCAAATTTCCTCTGTAAGTAAAACACTTGCCACACTGTTTGCATTCATAAGGCTTCACCCCTGTATGGACCCTTTCATGTTGATGCAAAGTTCCTGCTTGGGTAAAATACTTGCCACACTGTTTGCATTCATAAGGCTTCACCCCTGTATGGACCCTTTCATGTTGATGCAAAGTTCCTGCTCGGCTAAAACACTTGCCACACTGTTTGCATTCATAAGGCTTCTCCCCTGTATGGACCCGTTCATGCTCATGCAAAGTTCCTGCTCGGCTAAAACACTTGCCACATTGTTTGCATTCATAAGGCGTCTCCCCTGTATGGACCCTTTCATGTTGATGCAAAGTTCCTGCTTGGCTAAAACACTTGCCACACTGTTTGCAATCATAAGGCTTCTCCCCTGTATGGACCCGTTTATGCTCATGCAAATTTCCTGCTTGGGTAAAACACTTGCCACATTGTTTGCATTCATACGGCTTCTCCCATGTGTGTAACCTTTCATGTTGATGCAAAATTCCTGCTCGGGTAAAACACTTGCCACACTGTTTGCACGCGTAAGGCTTCTCAACTGTGTGGACTCTTTCGTGTCTATGCAAATTTCCTGTCTGAGTAAAACACTTGCCACATTGTTTGCATTCATAAGGCTTCTCCCCAGTGTGTAACCTTTCATGTCTATGCAAATTTCCAGCTTGGGTAAAACACTTGCCACACTGTTTGCACTTGTAAAGCTTCTGTTGTAAGTTAGCTCTTTCACGTGTCCTTGGTTTAGACATCTTCCTACTGTACATGTATGTTGTTTTCTCTCACACCTATAATCCTTGAAGCTAATGAAAAGGAAAAAAATGTTTCTAAAATATTAGCACTACACAAGTTTCTGTAGTATGACGTTACTAGGTGTATTGCTATTTTTTTAACAGTGACCTATTTATACGAACTGCAATGAAGAAGCACTGTAAACGTAAGAGTGACGTTTTTACACAAAAAATCCAATCCAAACATGTGACCAAGTAAAAATAAAGTGATGAACAAACAAGCAAGTTATCATGCTACCAAGGAAGGAAGGAAGAAAACAATCAAGGAAGCAACTGAGTAAAGTCTAGTACAAGCAAAATGGTTTATACAGGTCAGTGGCATACAGCTGTACATATAGTTTTGGTTTCTGAAGTATGACAGAATTAGAAGGTCAGGCCACTGAACCCTTCGGCACATTTGTCAGCTGGGCAGTCAGTAAAATCTGGTCTATCTCTAAAGCCTGGCACATGTATTTAATATCACCCTCACTGCCATCAAAATCTACACAGAAATGATGGGAATGACTACTCAAGAATTTCTCAAAGTACAATTAATAAAAATCGTTTCATTGTAGTTGTTCACAGCTTATTTGACGACTTGCGTCTGGAAATAACCCGGGAAATAATTGGTCGATATTCTGAGTGATCAAATACGAACTTGCCATGCAAAAATGCAAAAATGATAAGACAAGATTTTACCTACAAAAACGACATGATTTAATTTGACGGAAAAGCGGGGAAAATAGTCGAACTCTTTCTTGTCGCCAGGGCTCCCCCCCAGTGGTCCAGCTGGAAAATATGACTGGACTCTGGACTGGACTGTCGACTAACTTGCAAATTTTGATAAGAAGTCTCAAAGTTATAAATTAAACACTTTACACTAGTCATTGAGTCTCTGGGTTTTATTTCCTGAGTTTGTCCTCTTACAGGAGCTTTGACTGTATAAGAATGGGAGAATAGAAGAATCAGAGAATACAATCCTGTAGGAGAATCGAACAATTGAACAATTTTGCAGAATCAAAGAATTGGAGATTCCTAAACTACCCTGGTCCCAGAGGTTTTATTTCTTCTTTCTTATACTGAATTCTATTGAAGTGAGTCAAAGCGACGTGGCAGAGAAGAAATACAGATGAGTCAAACTCTACATGAACAAGGCGAAAGCCTGGAAGGAAAGCATGCTGACCAAACATGCAGTGCTACACCAAAGTCTAACAGTTCTACTCAACTTCAAACTTCTCCTAAAAGCACAGCATATGTGTCCTTTAGAAATCCAAATTAAATCCAAAATTAATAGATACATGTAATAGGTAGATGAGCAAATGTCACGAACCGTATAGAGTTGTGATTCCCTGCTAGCAGAGTCTCCTTTTACGTTACTTTTACTTTACGTTACCTTTTACTTTACTCTGAAAGGATTCTCTGCTCTGACTCGAAACGATGTTTGATCTAACCGCCATCCACGATAGCGGACGAAATGAACTGGTTTTGAAACCGGTTGTCGCAAAGTATTCAGTACGCATGCCAGCTGGAATTATCGCTGACTAGTAACAGAGCCCACAGTGACAAAGCGCATGCTGTTCTATCTGGCCGCTGGTAAATATTGAGCCCACATTTCAATATGACGTGATGGCTGGCATGACGCGGAGAATTAAAACGTGTTGTAAAGCATCTCAAGCCTTCCTCCTGAACCTGTCGTCGTGGTTATTTCGCCGCTCAATTCTCTGATCGCCAATAAAATTGATTTATACCGTAAATAGGGCCTCAAGGCATCGAAGGTGGAACCTATGCTACAATCACATGATTTCGAAACAATGTTGTGCTGTTCTGCAGCCCGGAATGCCTCGGGCAACTACAAACAAAGCAACTTCTGGGAAAGATTGATCAGGGCTCGACAAAACCCCTGTCCGGTCGTCCGGGGCAAGTAGATTTTCCTGTCGGGCAAGTAACTTTCTCTGCTCACTTGCCTGACGGGCAAGGACCCAGCCAAGCCTACTGCCAACTACATTGTTAAAATGACGATTTTGTGAAACAAAACAGTAAATTTTAAGCACATTTGGTCCGGGTAATCAAGGGTTTTAGATGAAGCTTGACGAAAATTACAAGGAAATAGGCTGAAATAGGAGACGCCTACAAACAACTGTGCGCGCGATAAACTTACGTTCGCCAGGCTGGAAAACCTGCTTTTTCAGTTCTAACTTTGCCATAAAATCAGTCACAGAATAAATTAAAGTTAAAAAACAATAATTTATCTGGTCTTGTTTTGCTTTCATTAAGAGAAATATAGGCCAAAACACGTCAACAAAGATTATTTTGGCTCCACAAGCGGCCATGTTTTAAAATCGCCCCATAATGCATTGCAAGCCATGCAAACCATTGAATACGTCATGTATGCCAATGGATTGTGTCTCTGGTGAGAGGCACAAGCACAGACATTTTTCTTAGGGGCAACCCTGCAAACCAGTTTGTAACTTTGGAAGTAAATTAAACCCAAAACACATTACAGTACACGTAGGTAGAACAGAGAGCCAAACTGAAGGCCTAACCCAGTGTATTTTCGTTTTCTTTGTTTCATGAATAATTAATGAGTTTGAGAACCTGGGCAAGTAGGGAGGTGCCCCGGGCAAAAAATTTGAGAGTTGCTTGTCCAAAGGGCAAGCTGGAATTCCAATTTTTTTCGAGCCCTGATTGATGAAAGGTTGATTGGAATAGTTGTTGATGAATCTCATTGTGTTAATTGTTAAAGCACTGTTAAGTCGTATTTAGAGCATTTAAGTCGAGTACTTGTGAATACCGTATTTTACAGCGCTAAGGGCTGTAACATGTGACATGTGATCACGTGCGATCACGTGCAAAGTTGTTTGGTCGCTTAGTAACGCTAACGCATGCTCAACAGGAATTGTTTCGAGTCAGAGCAGAGTATCCTTTCAGAGTAAAGTAAAAGGCAAAGTATTAGTAAAAGTAATGTAAAAGGAGACTCTGCGAGCAGGGAAGAGTTGTGAATGCCTATAATTTGCCTATATGTACGAGACTTTCAATCTTTGGAAAATGCTTTTTGAGTACTGATGTTTTAAAAACGTCCTCTACAACACTTTCAGTAACCAAAATAATTTCTACTGTGAGCAAAATATCTCTCAATCAACACGTGCAGAGGACACGAAGCGATGTTAAAGTGCCTATAACCCCAAAAAATATTTTTGCCCCAAATGAATGTTTATATTATACTAAGCAAAATGCCGTAAAATTTTTTGTTTTTGTTAAAACGGCAATTTTCTATGGGCCGTCAAAGTTAGGGTTGTTTTCACCACCGCCGAGTCAAAGGGTGACTGGGACTAGTGATGTCATTCCAGGCCATTGGCGCCAGTTTTGACTGGAAAGCAGAGGAATTGATCTTGATGGGTATTACAGAATTTTCGTAGAATGTCAATGTAATAACTTTTTCTGGGTAACCTGAAATATTATACGTTTGTTTAATGCATTACGCTATTTTTTACAAGAGCTGTGGAATTGATTCGGACTATAAATTCGCTTGTGTACTTCATGTCTACAATAATGTATACGCTTTATATCGAGCCGAACTCACAGAAATGTCACGCAACCTCCCGTCCAAAGACACCACTACAAACACAAGACTAAAGTAGCTTGAATACTTGAAAAATAATTTCTTACAACTTGTGTTAAAAATATAATATTATGAATGAGGTAGGGAAAGATTATCATGTAAATTGCTTGAGTATTCTAAACTCAAAGACCATCCGCCAGCCCAAATAAACACCAGTCCACGCGGTACAGCAAACACAGCTGAATTGAATGAACAGAATCGCTTCACAGGTTTAAACAACGATGGAATATACTGAATTGGCTTAAGTATTTACATGGAAGTTCTAGAACGAAGTCTGGACTCATGTATGAATTATTTGCAGTGGATACTCGTGCGGAAGCCGTGCGCTATTCAGACAGTAATCTTCTGAAGCTTCTGTTCAAAGTTACGATTCGATTGGGAATATCTTCCTTATTTAGCTTAGCAGTTTCATTAAATAATGCTAAAGCCCGAAGATGTCGATTTTTTTCGGTGAGAATCTGTCCTCCTTTGATGTTGCAAGATCAGTAAAAGTATAAACAAATTCGAAGTGTGCCTTGTTCTGAGAAAGATATTATTCTGTCAGTGACACAAGCTACTCGGAAAAAAATTCCGAGTTCTCCCAACAGGAGTCGAACCTATGACCTTCCACACACTGATCGGACGCTCTACCACTGAGCTACAGGAGACTCGTGGGAGCTAAGGCCATATAACTAGGTTCAAGTGTGACAAACATCCCGCATACTGCTAGGATTAGATTTGTCGATGATGTGCCTTGTTCTGTTATAAAGCACGCAGGAAGTGGTACGAGCACGAAAGAGGTGCAGGGAGAAACACGAGCCGATAGGCGAGTGTTTCTCTCTACTTCTACCACTTCAGTGCTTCATAACAGAACAAAGCACAGTTGAGGCTTTTTTATTTGTTTTATGATTTATTTTCAAAACAAACTTGGTGAATGTCGTGAGCATTTTGTAAACTCCCATGCTTTGTACTCTCATAAAGCACATGCGTGCACGCTGCTTAAACCAATCAGAGCGTGTGAGAATCTACATGCAGTGATGCGACAAACATCCTCACCTTTTCCTCAATAGTTTCAATTGTGCGAGCCAATAAGATTGATTTGTATGATTTGCTAAAATATCTACCAATCAGAGCCCGAGGGTCAGATCCTGACCCTAAATTTCCAGCATGGAAGTGAGATTCATACCCACTGTGCCCAGAGGTTTTTTTCTCTCGCCACTTCGCCGCTCAAAGTTATTCGATTGAGAAATACAAGAAAGAAAACATCTGGGCCCAACACTAAGTATAAATTCAAACTATTACTGGGCGATGACTAGACTTTCTCAAAGTCCGTTTTTCGCGTTTTGGTAATTTTGTCAGTCAGTCGGAAAACGGACTTTTCCAGCCTGCTGCGCGCCATTTTTTACCGACCAGCTTTTTGGTCGGGGGTGTGTCGGAGGTGTGGCAACACTGCTATCCAATCAGAGAGAGCTAAATTGGGTTACGTCATATTCCGGGAAACCTGATCCTTTGTTCGCTCGTCGTGAATATTAAAACATGGATGTTCGAGAAGCGATTAGTTTTGGGTGAAGCTAGCAAGCTTGGGTTTGAAGATATAAAAGACAACCAACGAAAAGTAGTGGAAGCTTACATTAATGGACGAGATGTGTTGATATGATGGTTGAGCCGACTGGTTCAAGAAAGAGTCTTACATTCCACATCGCGCCGTTCGTTCTGGATTGCTGTAAACATGGCGAAGCGCAAGTGTCGCATGTGGTTGAAACAGTCTGCCTTGTAATTTCTCCTTTAGTTTCGTTGATGAAGGATCAAGTGAAAAAGTAACCTGCGATCAGGCCAATTTTTCGCGCTCCTTACATTCTCTTTACGGGTCTCACGCAGGTTAGTGAAAAAGGAGTCGTAGTAGGAAATAGCAACGGGTGACAGGCCGCACAATCTCTACCAGTGTGAAACATTTGAAACCTTTTATATTTTTGTTCTAACGAGTACAATCTATATTTGATTGATACCATGTTTCTTACGGGCGATATATATATGTTTTATTATGAGGAGGATTTTCAAGTAGATTTGAACCTTTGACTATGTTAATTCTAGCAAATTTTTAGGCTCTGAAATATTCCGTGTATGAAGTTGATTTCTTGCATTTACTGTAAAGCCGGGCCCAGCTGTTTGATTATTATAAAAGCTGTTTTATGCAAGGCCGGTATGTCGTTTGAAATACCGAATATCATATGTGTCCTGTTCTAGATACTATTGTAGCTTCTACAAGACTAAACAATGTGTTTAGCAGAGATGCTGTACGCTTGACGCGAAGGTTACATTTCTTGCATCAATTTGTGATTTGATCGAGCTTTTATAGTTTGACGTTTCTGTTTGATCGTTGTGTGATGTTCGCACCACACAATTTAAATCAACGAGAATCTCCAAATTATTCACACGCTTGAGATTTGTTGGAGCTCGAGAACAGTTTTCGCCGATTATTTGGATCAGAAATACTTTCCACACACAAGATACACGCTGATCCTTTTGAATTGGGAGACAGACGAGTACAGTTTTTGTTGGAGTTATTAAATTCATCAGCCATTTGAGAGCTGTTTGTTTTTGTATTAAAATACAGGGAGCGGGCGGCCGTGAACAATGACGTCACGCCACTTTCGCGCCAAGAAATATGCAAATTAAATTCGAACACATGCAGGCGGAACAAGTCGACTTCTCGCGGCGTTCGCCGCTCGTCTCGCTTCGTCGCTCGCTTTCGCGACTTCGTCGCTTTAAAAATAAGTCGACTTGTGGCAAGTCTAGGCGATGACATAAGCTTACTGTAATAACGGATCAAAACTTCTTCGCTTTCTGACTGTGGATCCAAAGGCAATCTTACCTTCACTGAAGACGTTGAACCTTGATCAAGTGTTACCAAATCTGACTGAGGACTTTGAACTGCGACGAATTTCAGCTGACAACATGAACTTTAGGTGGGACGAGACAGACGTGGACTTCGACTGAATAAATCCAAGCAAATTACCGTAGAATTCGTCAAAAATTGGGACTTTTCACATGTTTCAGGAGGACGCCAAATGCAAATTAGCTTAGCATCCAGGCCTCCGTACGTAACCGTCCCCGGCCCCAGGGCCCTTATAAGGTATGTGAGGCGCCAAAAGGTATGTTTTTTTTAGCAGCCGTTTTGGTCTGAAATAGGATCTAAATTTTGACCATTTTTGATTCCTAAGTATTTACAATAATAGCTAAGTATTTACAACAATGGATTACAAATAAAACTATTTACAAGGAATTGGATTACAAATTAAAAACTGTTTTTATTGTCCTTTTAAAGCATTCGATATCAGTTGGATTGCTCTTGTTTCATTTTCGAGAGTTCCACAGAGATACTGAGTGGTAACATATAGACTTGCGAACGAAGTCAGTGTTTGGCTTAGCCACTTGAAGCCCTGCCTAAACTCTCTCCCAGACTGCCTTCGCGCGGCCATTCGCTTCGTCCCCACTATCCGCGAGCCTGGAACAGGCTAACGCAAACGGAACCCATTCCTGGGTATCTGAAGTCATGTATTACGCAGGTGTACTAATTTGATAGGTCTGAAATAAAGTATGGAAAATAACTTAGTAAGTGTTTCAAGTTGCAGGCCGCACACACCCACCAAAAATTTCAGGGAGCTCCAGTACCCCCCCCCCCCCCCCCCCCTACAATAAAAGTATTCTACGGAAAGTTAGCGCCATGTTTGTCCCATATTCAAAACGGTGGATTTACTCTGTGAAGTTCAATTGCGGCCATGAAAGGAACCAAGATAATGGAATTCAACCCAAACAACTCTTTATTTTACTTTGAAGCTTTGTTACAATACACCAATTGTGTGACTGTTTGTTGTTCTCCTCACCTCATTATTCTCATTGTAATCTCGTCAATCAAGAAACGACAAACATCTGCTCATTCCTGTACACCCCAGCATGTACTTTGCTTAACCCTTCCACTCCCAGAATCAAGCGAATTGTCGTGTTTCAAACTTTTAAGTCTGTGGATGAATCCCTAGTGTGTGACTATTCAAATGAAAGCTATTCAGCAGTACTTTCGTGTGGTACTGTTTGTTTTTCCATATCTTGACAATGCAATTTAGGTTTTTTTCTTACATTTTGAGCTTTGACACTCCTGGGAGTGAAAGGGTTAATAAAATACAACAACTGTGGGTCTATTTCTCTATTCAGTGACCTTAACATTCTCGGCATTCTTAAGAAACATAGAAAAAGCGTTCACAAAGAAAAATATAACACCAGTTTTTTATCTCCATTGACTGTCCATTTCTAGCCTTTGTATTACAAAGTAACTTTACACAACACAAACGGGACAATAGACTGTTACAAAGACGTATTATTTATATCCCCACTTTAATTAAGCACATTAAAATCCGGTAGAAAAAGACATCCAAACAGCAGTGACGACCTACTTGTCAGTTCGTACTTTGCGATCATTACAACCTTAAAACACACACACACACACAAAAAGAATAAATGCTTATAAATAAAGCCTGATTGCTTATTCATTCAAATATTCTGTTTCATATGATTATCGTAGTGATCATGAAGTAGAGCTTCACTTTTGAACTCTTTCTGACAAATCCAGCATTCAACATGTTCTTGCAAAGTAGCAGTTGCTGCTGAAGTATTACCATTATTATCATACGCAGTACCCTTATTGGCCAGTTGAGAGCCAGTGTAATGCATCTCCTCTTTATGTGCATAAGGCTTCTCCCCGTTGTGTACTGTTTCATGTACCCTTAAAATTTCCTGCTTGGCTAAAACACTTGCCACACAATTTGCATTCATGAGGCTTCTCCCCTGTATGGACTCTTTCATGTCTTTGCAAATTTCCTCTGTCAGTAAAAACACTTGCCACACTGTTTGCATTCATAAGGCTTCTCCCCTGTATGGACCCTTTCATGTTGATGCAAAGTTCCTGCTTGGCTAAAACACTTGCCACACTGTTTGCATTCATAAGGCTTCTCCCCTGTATGGACCCGTTTATGCTCATGCAAAGTTCCTGCTTGTGTAAAACACTTGCCACATTGTTTGCATTCATACGGCTTCTCCCCTGTGTGTAACCTTTCATGTTGATGCCAAATTCCTGCTCGGGTAAAACATTTGCCACACTGTTTGCATGCGTAAGGCTTCTCACCTGTGTGGACTTTTTCATGTCTATGCAAATTTCCTGTCTGAGTAAAACACTTGCCACATTGTTTGCATTCATAAGGCTTCTCCCCGGTGTGTAACCTTTCATGTCTTGGTTTAGACATCTTCCTACTGTACATGTATGTTGTTTTCTCTCACACCTATAATCCTTGAAGCTAATGAAAAGGAAAAAAAAATGTTTCTAAAATATTAGCACTACACAAGTTTCTGTAGTATGACGTTACTAGGTGTATTGCTATTTTTTTAACAGTGACCTATTTATACGAACTGCAATGAAGAAGCACTGTAAACGTAAGAGTGACGTTTTTACACAAAAAATCCAATCCAAACATGTGACCAAGTAAAATAAAGTGATGAACAAAGAAGCAAGTTATCATGCTACCAAGGAAGGAAGGAAGAAAACAATCAAGGAAGCAACTGAGTAAAGTCTAGTACAAGCAAAATGGTTTATACAGGTCAGTGCATACAGCTGTACATATAGTTTTGGTTTCTGAAGTATGAAAGAATTAGAAGGTCAGGCCACTGAACCCTTCGGCACATTTGTCAGCTGGGCAGTCAGTAAAATCTGGGTCTATCTCTAAAGCCTGGTACATGTATTTAATATCACCCTCACTGCCATCAAAATCTACACAGAAATGATGGGAATGACTACTCAAGAATTTCTCAAAGTACAATTAATAAAAATCGTTTCATTGTAGTTGTTCACAGCTTATTTGACGACTTGCGTCTGGAAATAACCCGGGAAATAATTGGTCGATATTCTGAGTGATCAAATACGAACTTGCCATGCCACTGAATGCAAAAATCATAAGACAAGATTTTACCTACAAAAACAACATGATTTAATTTGACGGAAAAGCGGGGAAAAATAGTCGATGAACTCTTTCTTGTCGCCAGGGCTCCCCCAGTGGTCCAGCTGGAAAATATGACTGGACTCTGGACTGGACTGTCGACTAACTTGCAAATTTTGATAAGAAGTCTCAAAGTTATAAATTAAACACTTTGCACTAGCCATTGAGGCTCTGGGTTTTATTTCCCGAGGGTGTCCTCTTACAGGAGCTTTGACTGTATAAGAAAAGGAGAATAGAAGAATCAGAGAATACAATCATGTAGGAGAATCGAAGAATTGAACAATTTTGCAGAATCAAAGAATTGGATTCCTAAACTACCCTGGTCCCAGAGGTTTTATTTCTTCTTTCTTATACTGAATTCTATTGAAGTGAGTCAAAGCGACGTGGCAGAGAAGAAATACAGATGAGTCAAAACTCTACATGAACAAGGCGAAAGCCTGGAAGGAAAGCATGCTGACCAAACATGCAGTGCTACACCAAAGTCTAACAGTTCTTTTCAACTTCAAACTTCTCCTAAAAGCACAGCATACATGGTGTACATGTATCACTATGTGACATGTCCTTTAGAAATCCATATTAAATCCAAAATTAATAGATAATGGTAGATGAGCAAATGTCACGAACCGTATAGAATTGTGATTCCCTGCTAGCAGAGTCTCCTTTTACGTTACTTTTACATTGTACTTTCTGTTACCTTTTACTTTACTCTGAAAGGATACTCTGCTCTGACTCAAAACGATGTTTGATCTAACTGCCGTCCACGATAGTGGAATGAATTGGTTTTTTAAACCGGTTGTCGCGAAATATTCAGTACGCATGCCAGCTGGAATTATCGCTGACTAGTAACGGAGCCCACAGTGACAAAGCACATGCTGTTCTATCTGGCCGCTGGTGAATATTGAGCCCACATTTCAAACATGATGTGACGGCTGGTGTGACGCGGAGAATTCAAACGTGTTGTAAAGCATCTCAAGCCTTCCTCCTGAACCTATCGACGATATTGTGCTGTTCTGCATCCCGGAATGCCTCGAGCAACTTCTGGGAAAGATTGATGAAAGGTTGATTGGAATAGTTGTTGCTGAATCTCATTGTGTTGTTACAGCACTGGTAAGTCGCATTTAGAGCATTTATGTCAAGTACTTGTGAATACCGTATTTTACAGCGCGAAGGGCTGTAATTATTATTAACATGCGACATGTGATCAGAAGCGAAAGTTGTTTGGTCGCTTAGTAACGCTAACGCATGCGCAACAGGAATTGTTTCGAGTCAGAGCAGAGTATCCTTTCAGAGTAAAGTAAAAGGCAAAGTATTAGTAAAAGTAACGTAAAAGGAGACTCTGCGAGCAGGGAAGAGTTGTGAATGCCTATCGCCTACATGTATGAGACTTTCAATCTCTGGAAAATGCTTTTTGAGTACTGATGTCTTAAAAACGTCCTTTACAACACTTTCAGGAACCAAAATAATTTCTACTGTGAGCAAAATATCTCTCAATCAACACGTGCAGAGGACACGAAGCGATGATTACACCTATTTCAATTAACGTTGTCGGATAGAAAGCGTAAAGCCTACAAGACAAGACCGATTGGTAGTCTGGGTATTCATTAGAATTTGCATATCGGTGGAAAAGAAATCTACAAGTTTTTATTTTCGGACGTAATGTATTTGGTTTGCCCCGAATTAGATTTATTTGTTTTCCCATGTTTTTTCACTAGCTGATTCTTCTAAAATTAAGTTTGGCCAAAAGTAGCTTACTTCTACAGGTTTAAAACAAAAAGGAAACGTTAGAAGTAATGTTTTTCATGTTACTTCTCATTAGTGTTCGGTGCGTGCAGCAGTTTTCTATTTTTAACCATGCTACCTTTCGGTCTTGTCTTGCGGGCTTTTAAAACATTTCTATCCGACAACGTTAATTGAAATAGGTGTAATTTAACAAATAAAAAAGCTTCAACTGTGCCTTGTTTCTGAGAAAGATATTATTCTGTCAGTGACACAAGCTACTCGGAAAAAAATTTCCGAGTTCTCCCAACAGGAGTCGAACCTATGACCTTCCGCACACCGGTCGGACGCTCTACCACTGAGCTACAGGAGACTCGTGGGAGCTAAGGCCATATAACTAGGTTCAAGTGTGACAAACATCCCGCATACTGCTAGGATTAGATTTGTCGATGATGTGCCTTGTTCTGTTATAAAGCACGCATGAAGTGGTACGAGCACGAAAGAGGTGCAGGGGGAAACACGAGCCGATAGGCGAGTGTTTCTCTCTACTTCTTGAATGCTCTCGCCACTTCAGTGCTTCATAACAGAACAAAACACAGTTGAGGCTTTTTTATTTGTTTTATGGTTTATTTTCAAAACAAACTTGGCGAATGTTGTGAGCATTTTGTAAACTCCCATGCTTTGTACTCTCATAAAGCACATGCGTGCACGCTGCTTAAACCAATCAGAGCGTGTGAGAATCTACATGCAGTGATGCGACAAACATCCTCACCTTTCCCTCAATAGTTTCAATTGTGCGAGCCAATGAGATTGATTTGTATGATTTGCTAAAATATCTACCAATCAGAGCCCGAGGGTCAGATCCTGACCCTAAATTTCCAGCATGGAAGTGAGATTCATACCCACTGTGCCCAGAGGTTTTTTTCTCTCGCCACTTCGCCGCTCAAAGTTATTCGATTGAGAAATACAAGAAAGAAAACATCTGGGCCCAACACTAAGTATAAATTCAAACTATTACTGGGCGATGACATAAGCTTACTGTAATAACGGATCAAAACTTCTTCGCTTTCTGACTGTGGATCCAAAGGCAATCTTACCTTCACTGAAGACGTTGAACTTTCTGATCAAGTGTTACCAAATCTGACTGAGGACTTTGAACTGCGACGAATTTCAGCTGACAACATGAACTTTAGGTGGGATGAGACAGACGTGGACTTCGACTGAATAAATCCAATCAAATTACCGTAGAATTCGTCAAAAATTGGGACTTTCACATGTTTCAGGAGGACGCCAAATGCAAATTAGCTTAGCATCCAGGCCTCCCGTACGCAACCGTCCCCGGCCCCAGGGCCCTTATAAGGTATGTAAGGCGCCAAAAGGTATGTTTTTTTTAGCAGCCGTTTTGGTCTGAAATAGGATCTAAATTTTGACCATTTTTGATTCCTAAGTATTTACAATAATAGCTAAGTATTTACAACAATGGATTACAAATAAAACTATTTACAAGGAATTGGATTACAAATTAAAAACTGTTTTTATTGTCCTTTTAAAGCATTCGATATCAGTTGGATTGCTTTTGTTTCATTTCGAGAGTTCCACAGAGATATTGCGAACGAAGTCAGTGTTTGGCTTAGCCACTTGAAGCCTAGCTCTCGCAGGCTACTTGAAGCCCTGCCTAAAACTCTCTCCCAGACTACCTTCGCGCGGCCATTCGCTTCGTCCCCACTATCCGCGAGCCTGGAACAGACTATAAACGCAAACGGAACCCATTCCTGGGTAGCTGAAGTCATGTATTACACAGGTGTACTAATTTGATAGGTCTGAAATAGGGTATCGATTTTTGGGTCAGGTCTGAAATAAAGTATGGAAAATAACTTAGGTAAGGGTTTCAAGAAGCAGCCAAGAAGCAGCCCCCCCCCCCCCCACCCAATACAATAAAAGTATTCTACGGAAAGTTAGCGCCATGTTTGTCCCATATTCAAAACGGTGGATTTACTCTGTGAAGTTCAATTGCGGCCAGGAAAGGAACCAAGATAATGCATTTCAACCCAAACAACTCTTTATTTTCCTTTGAAGCTTTGTTACAATACACCATTGTGTGACTGTCTCCATTTACCTCATTATTCTCATTGTAATTTCGTCAATCAAGAAACGACAAACATCAACAAAATTTGTTCCAAATAATTTCATTTAACTCCAATAACAACTCTGAACTGCTCATTCCTGTACACCCCAGTATGTACCTTTGCTAAACCCTTTCACTCCCAGAATCAAGCATTAAGTGAATTGTCGTGTTTCAAACTTTTAAGAGGCAGTCCGTGTAAAAACCGACCGGTCAATTTTCGGCGGAAAATGAATTTCTTTCATTTTCTCCACAGAACTCAAACATCATGTCTAAAGTACAAAAATCGTATTTGTTTCGTTTCGTTTGTTTTAATACTTGAGTTTGACCGTTTCTTCCGAAGCGACCATAGATCAAACAAATCCGTCATTTGTAACACTGATTTTGGCCTGAAACTCGACGTACCGTATGATACTTTAGATTTAACACAGCAAGCTTATATTTATGTCGAAATTAATATCAGTAAAGAACTTTGTTTTAAGCATTAAATTAACTTGTTTCATATCGCATAAAATTAGTTATGATTTTTTTCGTACCCTCTCATATCGCTGTTACGCGCGCCATTGGCGAGGTGTCTCCATAAAAATCGAAAATTCCCAAAAGTGGGACCTGATCTAAAATCAACTCTCTAATATTTCATTAAACCAAGGTTTGGTCTACAAATATCTGAAATAAAATTTGTGGGCACTCGTCATATAACACTATAAAAACTTGCATCAAATTCACAAAAATTGCAAATTTCATTATCATTCGGTGATTTATAGGCTGGATTTATTTCCTTCAGTTGCATTTAAAAACATTTGAAACCGATCACAGATTGAAAAATAGACCATATAACAGTCCAGACCTGAAAACATTTATAAAACTAACCTGAATTATGTACAAAGTCTTCCTACTGCACACCTTCTTTTCCAACCATTGGATCGTTGTGTCACGCAACACCCGGAGCGAAACAGCATCATGATTCCGTTCACCGAATCCGCCAAAAGCCCAACTTTAATATGTTCGCCCATTGATATGTGAAGATTGATCGACAGAAGCCTGATGGTATTCATGGTGCAAAATAACTGCAGCTAGTTCACGAAATATAAAGTCCGTTAAGTGTTGTTATCGCTGGGTAAATCCAGTGCTCTTGTGCTGTCGTTCAGTTTGTAACTTTTTGCAGAGAACCGTTCCATATGTAAACGAAGTCCTTCGTTAATCCTTATGGATAATGTCCTTAAAACACTGATCAATCAAGCAAATACTGCACAAAGGCTCTGGACTTCGATTTATTATTGGCACAAGTACAGAGTCTACAGAGGAAATACAACAACAAGTTGACAACCTTCACCTGATTTGATTGACCGCTGACGTTTTCGTGACTCGTGACTCGACTCGCGGACTCGTGCGTGACAGCGAAAAAACGTAAAAGCTTTTCTCTTACTTCCTTCGTTCAGAACTTTTTAAGTGTGTGAGAAGTTTGCTCTCTTTATTCACTTGTGAACGGACACTGTAGTGACTATTCCTCTGAATGAGTACAATGATGATATTTCAGTGCCCAGAGGGGGGGGGGGGGGGGGGCACCCTGGTATATTTATATTGAAGGGGAGGTGCGAAGGCCTTTTTTTGGTTTGAAGTTAGCGATCTGGGGAGTTTTTGGGGTACGAGGCGTTTTATCGACCAAATACGCCTGTATTTAGGTTTGTAATTCTTCATTTCTTTGATTTGCTTTTATAAAAGTAAATTCGTGAACATCGATGGTACAGACCATACAGCCTGAGACGGAAGTTAACCAAATTTTTCATTTTGTGTTTTTGACTATACCATATTTTTAAAACATTTATTGTGTCGGTAGGACTGCTGTTACAATAGCAAAGGCAGTTTTAGATGCAACGTCGCTCCCGATCCCTTTTGGGAATACACTGTTCCGAAGATTTAGTGGTTTCCCTGTGCAATGATGTAATCGTAGCCGAGCATGCGCAGTATTGTACAAGTGCACGAGGTGTTGTTGAAGTCCGCCATGTTTGTTGTATCATGGCTGGAGAATAAATGTGAAAAGTCTACCTATTTGGGCTTCGTCTCGACCAATGAACCGAGCAATAATCCTGGCGAACATCTGGTAGCAGAGCGAGGTTTATTCACGAAGAGTTGACGTATTTTTACCTGGATTTTGCTACGATTTTGGAACGAAACCCGAAATGGCCGAAAGACTCAAGAGTGGAAAGGCCAGAGCTAAAGGTGCTTTCACCCGAACCAGAACCAAACTACTGATGATTATGGAAGGTGGGCTGACCTCGAAAGTAAAGGTGATGGAAAGTCTCGATCTTCTTGCGATTGCCTTTGAAAATGTGATCGATGCGTGCGTGAAATTGGAGTCATATTATGGGACCGCTGCTGACGTGGACAAGCTTAGAGCTGTATCCAGCGAACTCGAGGCTATTGAAGAGAACTTCAACGAAACCGAGCAGTTGGTTAGAGGATATTTGAACGGAAGTCCGAGAGGAACAACGGATATTTCCCGATCGGAACCCACAGGACAGTCACCGAGTATCGATCTTCGAACAACGGAAAAATTGCAAGATGAAATTACCAAGAATGAAGAAGAAATCAATCGAATCAAACAGGACCTTGAACGGACTTACGCGGAATGTGAAAGAGAAGTTAATCGGAAACTCCTGGAAAAAGGAAAGTTGTTAAAAGAGCAGAGCCAACAGCCACCAAGTGGTAAGAGTGAAAAACAAAAGGAAGAGAAGGAGGAGACGAGAAAGGTATTTCAATCGCCATTATTGAATCAGAATGTGTCTGCTGATCCCCCAATCGAAGGTGAATTCTCTCTGCATGGTTCAGCAGTTTCTACAGCCCTTCAGAAGTCTGATGCACTCGGCAAGATAACATCAACTTCTCCACTTGCCTTCACTGGAGTTGTTGCTTTAACGCCATTTCTTCCGCAGACTTCAGCAACCATTACGACCTCCCCAGGGGAACAACTGACTAACAATCAACCACAAGTTCCTTTGGCTCCCACAGGTCAGAAATATATTCCAAGTCATGTTACTGCAGCTACACATTTGCATGTGTCATCTGATGGAGAACATGTAACACATCCCTCATTGCCTGTGTTAAACGTAACGCAACCCGCAAGCCCGGAATTTAATCAGATATCACACTCCACCACAGACCGACTAAGCGCTGATGCATCAGTGTACTTAAAGAGAGTGAGTGTCCCCAAATTCTCTGGAAATAAGAAGGACTTTGAAGGATGGAAGGCAGCGTTCGACTCGTGTGTAGACCGGGGAAAAGCCACACCAGAGTACAAATTGCTGCGATTACGTGAATGCCTTCAAGGTGAAGCCCTTAAAGTCGTTGAGAATCTAGGACACTCTGCAGCAGCCTACGAAGCAGCGAGAACTCGTTTGGAGCGTAAATATGGTGGAAAACGCCGCGCCTTAACTCTCCGAATGGAGGAATTAGATTCCTTCAAACCGATTCGTGAAGGAAATGAAAAGGATTTGGAAGGATTTGCTGAACTGTTGGATGTAGTCGTTGTGAATTTAAAAGATGCTGGACAAGAAGCAGAACTGGGGAGCGGTTCTCTTTACATTACTATTCAACGCAAGCTCAACAAGAATCTCCTTGCAAAATATAAACAATGGATCAGTGACAATCATCGCGATGGAAATGTGCAGACCTTGAGGGAGTTTATTGATCGAGAATCTGAGTTCTTGACGACAGCTTCAGAGATAATCACTGGTGTTCAGAAAGGTGGTGTTAAGCAAGACAAACTGTCAGCGACTGGAAGAACCTATGTAACTCAAGACGAGACACCAGACGAGACGCCAGACGAGACACCAGACCCAATCCCAAGGAAAAGAAATGGCAAGAAGTGCAAGTTGTGTAATCAGTCTCATGGATTGTGGGCCTGTGACAGTTTCAGGAAAATGACAGCAAACCAAAGATGGGACATTGCCAAAGGCCAAAAATTATGTTTCAGATGTCTTAGTCCGGCGTGGGCATCGAGGAGAAGCCTGTAAAAGGAGCAGAGTCTGTGGACTAAATGGGTGCACATCATCACATCATCGCCTACTACATGAAGACAACCTTGTAGGACAACAAACCGGAGCAGCTACTCTTGGAGGAGAAACAGGGAGCTTATCAGCAGTTGATACAAATACATTGAGGTCATCGAATGGTGGTGTACATGTACCTATGGAAGGGGAGTCCAATGCCAGGACTCACACCACAACACTGATTACAAGACCTTTGGTTACGTCAAGATTTGTAGCACTAAGAACTGTTCCTGTTTATCTAACTAATGGAGACATTAGAGTAAAGGTTAACGCTTTACTAGATGAAGCAAGCAGCAGATCCTATCTAAACAGTGATGTAGCTGCCGAACTGGGACTGTAAGGGAAGCCTCATGAACTGACGGTGAATGTTCTGAACGGAAATCAAACTGTGTTAGACACCTCTTTGGTGGAGTTCAAGATTAACAGTTTGGATGGCAGTACTTGTGAAAGAATCTCTGCGTACACAACGGAACGTGTGACGGGGAACATGGAAGTAGTTGACTGGAACCTCTACAAGTCTAAGTGGGGACACCTGCAGATGATTCAATTTCCAGAGGTTGGTCCAAGACCTATTGCAGACTTGCTGATCGGAGCGGATCAATCTGACCTGTTGTATTCTTTGAAGGATGTAAGAGGAAAACCTGGAGAGCCTGTAGCCAGATTAACTCCTTTGGGGTGGACCTGCATGGGCAGCCTAAAGAAAGATGCAGGAGGGACCCAGACCAATTTCACATTTCATATGAATGACTCAAACAACTTGGCCAGCCTTATCCGCCGCTTCTGGGACATAGAAGAACCCAAGGAAACTCAAATTGTTAACCCAGATGAAAAGTTTGCAAGGGACACAGTTACTAACTCTCTCACCCTTGCTGATGGTCACTACACTGTTGGTATGCCTTGGAAGCATGACAAATGTCTGTTACCTGACAATTTCAGTATGGCATTGCATCGCCTGCAGAACACTGAGAAGAAGTTACTTAAGTCCCCTGAAGTTGGGAAAGCCTACAAGGAGGTACTGCAAACCTATCAAGAAAAAGGGTACATCCACAAGATTTCACCTGAAGAGGAAGGACCCAGTCAAGTGTGGTACCTACCATATTTTCCAGTTTTGAGGCCTGACAAATCAACCACCAAGACACGTATAGTGTTTGACGCTTCAGCCAGATTCAATGATGTATCTCTCAATGACATTGTGCTACAAGGGCCTAAACTACAGAATGACTTGTTCGCAGTACTACTCAGATTTCGCCGTGAACCTGTAGCCCTGATGTGCGATATCAAGGAGATGTACCTGCAGATTAAGTTGAGACCAGAAGACCAGCCCTATCACCGGTTTCTATGGCGAGATTTGGAGATCAACAAGAAACCAGATGTCTTCGAGTTTGACCGAGTTGTGTTTGGAGTGAACTCATCTCCTTTCCAAGCCCAGTTTGTTGCCCAAGAACATGCCAGGAAATACCAGTCAGAGTTCCCCTAGCCGCTGAGACCATTTTGAAAAGCACCTACATGGATGACAGCATGGACTCAGTTCCTGATGTGAAGACCGCAGTCGAGTTATACAGCCAGCTGTCGCAGCTATGGGGATCTGCTGGAATGCATGCCAGGAAGTGGTTGTCTAATGTACCAGAAGTTTTACAGTGTATCCCATCTTCAGATTGTGCTACTGAAGTTGACCTTGACAGTGGTGAAATGCCTCCGGTGAAGACTCTAGGAGTTCTGTGGTGTCCCATGGAGGATGTATTTAAGTTTCAAGTTAACAAGCCTGCTGAGATTCGTGACCATACAAAACGTGGTTTCCTCAAGAAGATAGCAACATTGTTTGACCCTCTCGGCTTGTTGTCACCGTACACTGTGCGTGCCAGGGTTCTACTTCAAGAGATGTGGGCAAGTGGTGTAGACTGGGATGAACCAATCAACAGTAACCTGTCACTGAGAGCTACACAGTGGTTTGATGAATTATCAGTGCTACCCAGCCTTCAGGTTCCACGATGTCTGAGAACCACCACTGCAGTTAAGGAGGTGACCTTGCACACTTTTGTTGATGCATCCCAAGAAGCGTACGGTGCAGTTTGTTACACCAGACATCTCTATGAGGACGGGACTGTCAGTTGCTGTCTTGTGGCTTCAAAGTTACGTGTTGCTCCACTCCAAGCCACAAGCATTCCTAGGTTGGAACTGATGGCGCTGTAGTAGGGCTCAGACTTTGTGAGACAGTTGAAAAGTGCTTGGCATTGAGAAACATCGGTGGGTGTTCTGGTCTGACAGTATGGACGTGCTCTACTGGATCCGTGGCCGAAGTAGAAAGTTCAAGCCATTTGTTGCCAATCGTGTTGGAGAAATCCAAGGCTCGACCAATCCAGACCAGTGGCAGCACGTATCGACTGGACAGAACCCAGCTGACCTACTGACTAGAGGATTAAGCATTTCCAAGCTCATCAAAGAAGAAAAGTGGTGAATGGCCCATCATTCCTAAAGCAAGATCCCACTGAGTGGCCGGAGACCAAAATTGAAATCAAGAAGGGACCAGACGTTGAGGTCCGAAAACCGTACCAGGAGACAGGACGTGCAGAGGAGCAGACATTCCTTGCTTCAGCTACATGTAGTGAAGACCGCCTTGAGCCACAAAGATTCTCAAGTTGGAGTAAACTTACAAGAGTTTTCGCGAGAGTAAACCGTTTCCTAGAGAACTGTCGTTTACCAGCTGCTCTTCGAAGAGAAGGTGCCTTGAAACCTGATGAAATCACTGTGGCAGGAATGCAATATATCAGACAGGCGCAGCAGGAAGTCTTTGCAGAAGAAATCCGAGCGGTGAAGGCCAGAAGAGAACTCCCAGGCGGAAGTAAACTGCTGCCGTTGAGAACCAGTGTTAGATGAAGACGGAGTCCTCAGATGTGATGGGAGACTTCGGTATGCAGAGTGTTTGCCATGGGAGTCCCGTTATCCTATTATTCTGCCTCGCAACCATTGGATTACCACCCTCATAATCAAGCACGCTCATGAGCAGAATCAACACGGAGGGACTAATCAAGTGCTAGCACAGCTTTCAGTCCAGTATTGGATAATTGCAGCAAGGGAGGCAATCAGAAAGTGGGAAGGAGAGTGTATGCATTGTAGAAGAAAGAAGGCTACCCCAGTCAAGTAGATCATGGCCCCTTTACCAGAGTTGCGCACACGAAAGTCCTTACGAGCCTTTAGCCAAACATCAATTGACTTTGGTGGTCCTTTCATCACCAAACAAGGAAGAGGGAAGACTCGACTGAAGAGGTATCTTTGTCTGTTCACTTGCTTGGCAACCAGAGCCGTACATCTTGAAGTCGCATACAGTCTTGACACGGATTCCTTTCTAAATGCATTCTTTCGGATGGTGTCTAGACGAGGCCTTCCAAATGACATTGTGTGTGACAATGGGACTAATTTTGTTGAGGAAGTAATGAATTGAAAGAATTACAAGCCTTGGACCAGAGCAAGATTCAGGGAATGACTTCAAGTTATGGAATTAACTGGCACTTCAACCCTCCTCTTGCTCCACATTTCAGCGGTGTGCATGAGATAATGATCAAGGCAGCGAAGAAAGCCATCTATGCTATCTTGGGTTCTGCAGATATCACTGATGAGGAACTGTTAAGCGCAGTTGTGGGCGCCGAAGGATTAATTAACTCTCGACCCTTGACGTATCAGTCAGCCGACCCATCAGACCTAATCCCTCTCACCCCCAACCATTTTCTTCGTGGACAGCTAGGAGGAAGATTTGCACCTGACAGTGTTGACAGTGTGGCTTTTAACCCAATGAGGAGGTGGCGTCGGGTCCAGGAGTTAGTTCGCCACTTTTGGCACAGATGGTTGCGGGAGTGGATTCCAAGTCTGAGTGCAAGAAAGAAGTGGCGTCGTGATCAAGGTAACTTGAAAGTTGGCGACGTTGTCATTATGATGTCTGCGGACACTCCGAGAGGAAGATGGCCCTTGGGAAGAATTGTGAAGGTGTTTCCCGGAAAGGATGACAAAGTTAGAGTCGTCGATGTTCAAGTCGGAAAGAGTGTGTTGCGGAGACCAATCGTGAAACTTTGCCCATTGGAACTTTGTTGAACTTTAAGTGACTTTATTTTGACTTATAAGTGAACTGCGTACTTAGGTTTAAATGTTTTATTTTTGTTGATATTGCATATCAAGAAGGGGAGGATGTTCCGAAGATTTAGTGGTTTCCCTGTGCAATGATGTAATCGTAGCCGAGCATGCGCAGTATTGTACAAGTGCACGAGGTGTTGTTGAAGTCCGCCATGTTTGTTGTATCATGGCTGGAGA
>MU825445.1:408350-439343 GCA_029204205.1 Desmophyllum pertusum | reverse complement strand
AATTCTTGAGTAGTCATTCCCATAATTTCTGTGTAGATTTTGATGGCAGTGAGGGTGATATTAAAAACCAGGCTTTAGAGATAGACCCAGATTTTACTGACTGCCCAGCTGACAAATGTGCCGAACGGTTCAGTGGCCTGACCTTCTAATTTTGTCATACTTCAGTAACCAAAACTAGATTTATGCAAAAACCAAGGCAATTACAATGACCAATCACAACAAACGCAAACAACACAATTGCAATGAACCAATGAGAAGTAGCTCAAAGCAAATACACGTAACCGGCGCCAAGCTCAGGAGAACGCGTGTGACCAAGTCGCGATTGGTTTTGGTTTTGCATCTTATTGGTTGAGTAGGTGGCGCGAGTTTTTTTAAACCAATCACAGAACGGAGAAAAGCAAAACCAAAGCAATTCTGGATTATTTTCGATACCCAATTGAAAACCGCTCTATCGGCTTCAGAGTATTTGAAATGAAACCGGTGTCACGATAGATGGATGGAGGCAAATAAATGGTAAATGTAAAATGTAAATTAAGCCATTTCTTACGATGTATAAAATGACTTTCACATCGAAGGAACCCTTAATATATTAGTTTACACAACAAAGAGGAAATGATATGCGATAGATCAATCAAAGGAAGCCTATGGCGACTCGGTGAAAGCGGTAGAGGAAAGCTTGGGTAGCTTTTAGAGCGAAAATATTTGGAAATTGGCTTGCTTCGGCACTTTTTTGCAAAACAACGGCGATTTTTTGTCCACTGTCCACAATCCATAGTCCACAGTCCACAATCCTTGACTTACACTTCCCGTGAACTAACGCAGGGAAACTCGAGCCGGAAATGACGTCTGCTTTCGCAGGCTACCCGGGAGCGAATTTATTCCTCGGGAATATCTGATCTTCTTTCAAATAATCTTCCGGCCTAAAATGTAGGGGCTTCCGAGTGTTCACGTTCAACTGCTGAAATTGGCCAAGACATACTTACTATTTTAAGCGAACTAAATGGGATACTTTCGTACGCAATAATTTCTCCCATGTGCGAGCTTCGTATTGATTCCGATATAGCCGTTCGATTCCGATCGCAACCAAAAATATATAAAATACATTTTCACCGACCGTTACCCCTAAACCAGCAAATTTATGTTAATAAAATAATAACTTATCAGGGATTTGAAGAAAGATAAGAACAATCACTCAAGCTCTCAAAACAAATATTTTACTTACCTCCGATCGCGACTTCCAGCAATCAAGGGGCGATAGTGGAATGGGCCTGAAGTCAAAATATCGTTGAGTCTTTGAGCGTACTCCCAACCGGAACCGGAAACGAGAAGCTAGGCTACCTGTGCAGAGATGACCCTGGGGCAGAGGACGGTTGCATACGTTTGTACGGGAGGCCTGGATGCTAAGTAATTTGCATTTGGCGTCCTCCTGAAACATGTGAAAGTCCCAATTTTTGACGAATTCTACGGTAATTTGCTTGGATTTATTCAGTCGAAGTCCACGTCTGTCTCGTCCCACCTAAAGTTCATGTTGTCAGCTGAAATTCGTCGCAGTTCAAAGTCCTCAGTCAGATTTGGTAACACTTGATCAGAAGGTTCAACGTCTTCAGTGAAGGTAAGATTGCCTTTGGATCCACAGTCAGAAAGCGAAGAAGTTTTGATCCGTTATTACAGTAAGCTTATGTCATCGCCAGTAATAGTTTGAATTTATACTTAGTGTTGGGCCCAGATGTTTTCTTTCTTGTATTTCTCAATCGAATAACTTTGAGCGGCGAAGTGGCGAGAGAAAAAAACCTCTGGGCACAGTGGGTATGAATCTCACTTCCATGCTGGAAGTTTAGGGTCAGGATCTGACCCTCGGGCTCTGATTGGTAGATATTTTAGCAAACCATACAAATCAATCTTATTGGCTCGAACGATTGAAACTATTCAGGGAAAGGTGAGGATGTTTGTCGCATCACTGCATGAGGTAATTTTCCACTCAGTAATGGATACATGTAGATTCTCACACACGCTCTGATTGGTTTAACATGTGCATGCATTATGAGAGTAAAAGCATGGGAGCTTACAAATGCTCACGGCATCCGCCAAGTTTGTTTTGAAAATAAATCATAAAACAAATAAAAAAGCCTTAACTGTGCTTTGTTCTGTTATAAAGCACTCAGGAAGTGGCGAGAGCATTCAAGAAGCACTTCTTTCGTGCTCGCACCACTTCCTGCGTGCTTTATAACAGAACAAGGCACAGTTGAGGCTTTTTTATTTTTGTTAAAATATACAGACATGTATTATTAACATTGCTCCGTGTCCTCTGCACATGTTAATTGAGAGATATTTTGCTCACAGTAGAAATGATTTTGGTTCCTGAAAGTGTTGTAGAGGACGTTTTTAAAACATCAGTACTCAAAAAGCATTTTCCAAAGATTGAAAGTCTCATACATATAGGCAAATATATAGGCATTCACAACTCTTCCCTGCTCGCAGAGTCTCCTTTTACGTTACTTTTACTAATACTTTGCCTTTTACTTTACTCTGAAAGGATACTCTGCTCTGACTCGAAACAATTCCTGTTGAGCATGCGTTAGCGTTACTAAGCGACCAAACAACTTTTGCACGTGATCGCACGTGATCACATGTCACATGTTACAGCCCTTAGCGCTGTAAAATACGGTATTCACAAGTACTCGACTTAAATGCTCTAAATACGACTTACCAGTGCTTTAACAATTAACACAATGAGATTCATCAACAACTATTCCAATCAACCTTTCATCATTCAATCTTTCCCAGAAGTTGCTTTGTTTGTAGTTGCCCGAGGCATTCCGGGCTGCAGAACAGCACAACATTGTTTCGAAATCATGTGATTGTAGCATAGGTTCCACCTCCGATGCCTTGAGGCCCTATTTACGGTATAAATCAATTTTATTGGCGATCAGAGAATTGAGCGGCGAAATAACCACGACGACAGGTTCAGGAGGAAGGCTTGAGATGCTTTACAACACGTTTTAATTCTCCGCGTCATGCCAGCCATCGCGTCATATTGAAATGTGGGCTCAATATTTACCAGCGGCCAGATAGAACAGCATGCGCTTTGTCACTGTGGGCTCTGTTACTAGTCAGCGATAATTCCAGCTGGCATGCGTACTAAATACTTTGCGACAACCGGTTTCAAAAACCAGTTCATTTCGTCCGCTATCGTGGATGGCGGTTAGATCAAACATCGTTTCGAGTCAGAGCAGAGAATCCTTTCAGAGTAAAGTAAAAGGTAACGTAAAGTAAAAGTAACGTAAAAGGAGACTCTGCTAGCAGGGAATCACAACTCTATACGGTTCGTGACATTTGCTCATCTACCATTACATGTATCTATTAATTTTGGATTTAATTTGGATTTCTAAAGGACACATATGCTGTGCTTTTAGGAGAAGTTTGAAGTTGAATAGAACTGTTAGACTTTGGTGTAGCACTGCATGTTTGGTCAGCATGCTTTCCTTCCAGGCTTTCGCCTTGTTCATGTAGAGTTTGACTCATCTGTATTTCTTCTCTGCCACGTCGCTTTGATTCACTTCAATTGAATTCAGTATAAGAAAGAAGAAATAAAACCTCTGGGACCAGGGTAGTTTAGGAATCTCCAATTCTTTGATTCTGCCAAATTGTTCAATTCTTCGATTCTCCTATTCTCTCATTCTTCTATTCTCCTTTTCTTATACAGTCAAAGCTCCTGTAAGAGGACAAACTCGGGAAATAAAACCCAGAGACTCAATGACTAGTGCAAAGTGTTTAATTTATAACTTTGAGACTTCTTATCAAAATTTGCAAGTTAGTCGTCGACAGTCCAGTCCAGAGTCCAGTCATATTTTCCAGCTGGACCACTGGGGGGAGCCCTGGCGACAAGAAAGAGTTCATCGACTATTTTCCCCGCTTTTCCGTCAAATTAAATCATGTCGTTTTTGTAGGTAAAATCTTGTCTTATGATTTTTGCATTCAGTGGCATGGCAAGTTCGTATTTGATCACTCAGAATATCGACCAATTATTTCCCGGGTTATTTCCAGACGCAAGTCGTCAAATAAGCTGTGAACAACTACAATGAAACGATTTTTATTAATTGTACTTTGAGAAATTCTTGAGTAGTCATTCCCATCATTTCTGTGTAGATTTTGATGGCAGTGAGGGTGATATTAAATACATGTACCAGGCTTTAGAGATAGACCCAGATGTTACTGACTGCCCAGCTGACAAATGTGCTGAAGGGTTCAGTGGCCTGACCTTCTAATTCTTTCATACTTCAGAAACCAAAACTATATGTACAGTTGTATGCACTGACCTGTATAAACCATTTTGCTTGTACTAGACTTTACTCAGTTGCTTCCTTGATTGTTTTCTTCCTTCCTTCCTTGGTAGCATGATAACTTGCTTCTTTGTTCATCACTTTATTTTTACTTGGTCACATGTTTGGATTGGATTTTTTGTGTAAAAACGTCACTCTTACGTTTACAGTGCTTCTTCATTGCAGTTCGTATAAATAGGTCACTGTTAAAAAAATAGCAATACACCTAGTAACGTCATACTATAGAAAAAGAAACTTGTGTAGTGCTAATATTTTAGAAACATTTTTTTTCCTTTTCATTAGCTTCAAGGATTATAGGTGTGAGAGAAAACAACATACATGTACAGTAGGAAGATGTCTAAACCAAGACATGAAAGGTTACACACCGGGGAGAAGCCTTATGAATGCAAACAATGTGGCAAGTGTTTTACTGAGACAGGAAATTTGCATAGACATGAAAGAGTCCACACAGGTGAGAAGCCTTACGCATGCAAACAGTGTGGCAAATGTTTTACCCGAGCAGGAATTTGGCATCAACATGAAAGGTTACACACAGGGGAGAAGCCGTATGAATGCAAACAATGTGGCAAGTGTTTTACCCAAGCAGGAACTTTGCATGAGCATAAACGGGTCCATACAGGGGAGAAGCCTTATGAATGCAAACAGTGTGGCAAGTGTTTTAGCCAAGCAGGAACTTTGCATCAACATGAAAGGGTCCATACAGGGGAGAAGCCTTATGAATGCAAACAGTGTGGCAAGTGTTTTACTGACAGAGGAAATTTGCAAAGACATGAAAGAGTCCATACAGGGGAGAAGCCTTATGAATGCAAATTGTGTGGCAAGTGTTTTAGCCAAGCAGGAAATTTAAGGGTACATGAAACAGTACACAACGGGGAGAAGCCTTATGCACATAAAGAGGAGATGCATTACACTGGCTCTCAATTGGCCAATAAGGGTACTGCGTATGATAATAATGGTAATACTTCAGCAGCAACTGCTACTTTGCAAGAACATGTTGAATGCTGGATTTGTCAGAAAGAGTTCAAAAGTGAAGCTCTACTTCATGATCACTACGATAATCATATGAAACAGAATATTTGAATGAATAAGCAATCAGGCTTTATAAGCATTTATTCTTTTTGTGTGTGTGTGTGTGTGTGTGTGTGTGTGTGTGTGTGTGTGTGTGTGTGTGTGTGTTTTAAGGTTGTAATGATCGCAAAGTACGAACTGACAAGTAGGTCGTCACTGCTGTTTGGATGTCTTTTTCTACCGGATTTTAATGTGCTTAATTAAAGTGGGGATATAAATAATACCTCTTTGTAACAGTCTATTGTCCCGTTTGTGTTGTGTAAAGTTACTTTGTAATACAAAGGCTAGAAATGGACAGTCAATGGAGATAAAAAAAACTGGTGTTATATTTTTCTTTGTGAACGCTTTTTCTATGTTTTTTTAAGAATGCCGAGAATGTTAAGGTCACTGAACAGAGAAATAGACCCACAGTTGTTGTATTTTATTAACCCTTTCACTCCCAGGAGTGTCAAAGCTCAAATGTAAAAAGAACACCTAAATTGCATTGTCAAGATATGGAAAAACAAACAGTACCACACGAAAGTACTGCTCAATAGCTTTCATTTGAATGGTCACACACTAGAGATTCATCCACAGACTTAAAAGTTTGAAACACGACAATTCACTTGATGCTTGATTGTGGGAGTGAAAGGGTTTACCAAAGGTACATACTGGGGTGTACAGGAATGAGCAGTTCAGAGTTGTTATTGGAGTTAAATTATTTAGAACAAATTTTGTTGATGTTTGTCGTTTCTTGATTGACGAGATTACAATGAGAATAATGAGGTAAATGGAGACAGTCACACAATGGTGTATTGTAGCAAAGCTTCAAAGGAAAATAAAGAGTTGTTTGGGTTGAAATGCATTATCTTGGTTCCTTTCATGGCGGCCGCAATTGAACTTCACAGGGTAAATCCGCCGTTTTGAATATGGGACAAACATGGCGCTAACTTTCCGTAGAATACTTTTATTGTAGGGGGGGGGGGGGGGGGGGGTACTGGAGCTCCCTGAAATTTTTGGTGGGGTGTGCGGCTTCTTCTTGAAACCCTTTAATACCTAAGTTTTTTCCATACTTTATTTCAGACCTGACCCAAAAATCGATACCCTATTTCAGACCTATCAAATTAGTAGGAATGGGTTCCGTTTGCGTTAGCCTGTTCCAGGCTCTCGGATAGTGGGGACGAAGCGAATGGTCGCGCGAAGGTAGTCTGGGAGAGAGTTTAGGCAGGGCTTCAACTGGCTTAGCCAAACACTGACTTCGTTCGCAAGTCTATATGTTACCACTCAGTATCTCTGTGGAACTCTCGAGAAAATGAAACAAAAGCAATCCAAAGTATCGAATGCTAAACAGTTTTTAATTTGTAATCCAATTCCTTGTAAATAGTTTTATTTGTAATCCATTGTTGTAAATACTTAGCTATTATTGTAAATACTTAGGAATCTAAAATGGTCAAAATTTAGATCCTATTTCAGACCAAAACGGCTGCTAAAAAAGAACATAGGCGCCTCACATATCAACCTCACATACCTTATAAGGGCCCTGGGACCGGGGACGGCTGCATATGGGAGGCCTGGATGCTAAGCTAATTTGCATTTGGCGTCCTCCTGAAACATGTGAAAAGTCCCAATTTTTGACGAATTCTACGGTAATTTGCTTGGATTTATTCAGTCGAAGTCCACGTCTGTCTCGTCCCACCTAAAGTTCATGTTGTCAGCTGAAATTCGTCGCAGTTCAAAGTCCTCAGTCAGATTTGGTAACACTTGATCAGAAGGTTCAACGTCTTCAGTGAAGGTAAGATTGCCTTTGGATCCACAGTCAGAAAGCGAAGAAGTTTTGATCCGTTATTACAGTAAGCTTATGTCATCGCCCAGTAATAGTTTGAATTTATACTTAGTGTTGGGCCCAGATGTTTTCTTTCTTGTATTTCTCAATCGAATAACTTTGAGCGGCGAAGTGGCGAGAGAAAAAAACCTCTGGGCACAATGGGTATGAATCTCACTTCCATGCTGGAAATTTAGGGTCAGAGGATCTGACCCTCGGGCTCTGATTGGTAGATATTTTAGCAAATCATACAAATCAATCTTATTGGCTTGCACAATTGAAACTATTGAGGGAAAGGTGAGGATGTTTGTCGCATCACTGCATGTAGATTCTCACACGCTCTGATTGGTTTAAGCAGCGTGCACGCATGTGCTTTATGAGAGTACAAAGCATGGGAGTTTACAAAATGCTCACAACATTCGCCAAGTTTGTTTTGAAAATAAATCATAAAACAAATAAAAAAGCCTCAACTGTGTTTTGTTCTGTTATGAAGCACTGAAGTGGCGAGAGCATTCAAGAAGTAGAGAGAAACACTCGCCTATCGGCTCGTGTTTCCCCCTGCACCTCTTTCGTGCTCGTACCACTTCCTGCGTGCTTTATAACAGAACAAGGCACATCATCGACAAATCTAATCCTAGCAGTATGCGGGATGTTTGTCACACTTGAACCTAGTTATATGGCCTTAGCTCCCACGAGTCTCCTGTAGCTCAGTGGTAGAGCGTCCGACCGGTGTGCGGAAGGTCATAGGTTCGACTCCTGTTGGGAGAACTCGGAAATTTTTTTCCGAGTAGCTTGTGTCACTGACAGAATAATATCTTTCTCAGAACAAGGCACAGTTGAAGCTTTTTTATTTGTTAAATTACACCTATTTCAATTAACGTTGTCGGATAGAAATGTTTTAAAAGCCTGCAAGACAAGACCGAAAGGTAGCATGGTTAAAAATAGAAAACTGCTGCACGCACCGAACACTAATGAGAAGTAACATGAAAAACATTACTTCTAACGTTTCCTTTTTGTTTTAAACCTGTAGAAGTAAGCTACTTTTGGCCAAACTTAATTTTAGAAGAATCAGCTAGTGAAAAAACATGGGAAAACAAATAAATCTAATTCGGGGCAAACCAAATACATCACGTCCGAAAATAAAAACTTGTAGATTTCTTTTCCACCGATATGCAAATTCTAATGAATACCCAGACTACCAATCGGTCTTGTCTTGTAGGCTTTACGCTTTCTATCCGACAACGTTAATTGAAATAGGTGTAATCATCGCTTCGTGTCCTCTGCACGTGTTGATTGAGAGATATTTTGCTCACAGTAGAAATTATTTTGGTTCCTGAAAGTGTTGTAAAGGACGTTTTTAAGACATCAGTACTCAAAAAGCATTTTCCAGAGATTGAAAGTCTCATACATGTAGGCGATAGGCATTCACAACTCTTCCCTGCTAGCAGAGTCTCCTTTTACTTTTACTAATACTTTGCCTTTTACTTTACTCTGAAAGGATACTCTGCTCTGACTCGAAACAATTCCTGTTGCGCATGCGTTAGCGTTACTAAGCGACCAAACAACTTTCGCTTCTGATCACATGTCGCATGTTAATAATAATTACAGCCCTTCGCGCTGTAAAATACGGTATTCACAAGTACTTGACATAAATGCTCTAAATGCGACTTACCAGTGCTGTAACAACACAATGAGATTCAGCAACAACTATTCCAATCAACCTTTCATCAAATCTTTCCCAGAAGTTTGCTCGAGGCATTCCGGGATGCAGAACAGCACAATATCGTCGATAGGTTCAGGAGGAAGGCTTGAGATGCTTTACAACACGTTTGAATTCTCCGCGTCACACCAGCCGTCACATCATGTTGAAATGTGGGCTCAATATTCACGCAGCGGCCAGATAGAAACAAGCATGCGCTTTGTCACTGTGGGCTCCGTTACTAGTCAGCGATAATTCCAGATGGCATGCGTACTGAATATTTCGCGACAACCGGTTTAAAAAACCAATTCATTCCACTATCGTGGACGGCAGTTAGATCAAACATCGTTTTGAGTCAGAGCAGAGTATCCTTTCAGAGTAAAGTAAAAGGTAACAGAAAGTACAATGTAAAAGTAACGTAAAAGGAGACTCTGCTAGCAGGGAATCACAATTCTATACGGTTCGTGACATTTGCTCATCTACCATTATCTATTAATTTTTGGATTTAATATGGATTTTCTAAAGGACATGTCACATACATGTACACCATGTATGCTGTGCTTTTAGGAGAAGTTTGAAAGTTGAAAAGAACTGTTAGACTTTGGTGTAGCAACTGCAATGTTTGGTCAGGCATGCTTTCCTTCCAGGCTTTCGCCTTGTTCATGTAGAGTTTGACTCATCTGTATTTCTTCTCTGCCACGTCGCTTCAACTCACTTCAATTGAATTCAGTATAAGAAAGAAGAAAATAAAACCTCTGGGACCAGGGTAGTTTAGGAATCTTCAATTCTTTGATTCTGCAAATTGTTCAATTCTTTGATTCTCCTATTTCTCTCATTCTTCTATTCTCCTTTTCTTATACAGTCAAAGCTCCTGTAAGAGGACACCCTCGGGAATAAAACCCAGAGACTCAATGGCTAGTGTTTAAAGTGTTTAATTTATAACTTTGAGACTTCTTATCAAATTTGCAAGTTAGTCGACAGTCCAGTCCCAGAGTGCAGTCATATTTTCCAGTTGAACCCCCGGGGGAGTCCTGGGGACAAGAAAGAGTTTCATCGACTATTTTCTCCACTTTCCCGTCAACTCAAACCATGTCGTTTTTGTAGGTAAAATCTTGTCTTATCATTTTTTGCATTCTGTGGCATGGCAAATTCGTATCTGATCACTCAGAATATCGACCAATTATTTTCCCAGGTTATTTCCAGACACAAGTAGTCAAATAAGCTTGTGTCCCCCCCCCCCCCCCCCCCCCCCCCCCCCGAGTAAAATTACCATTCATTTCACGTTTTCGCGTCAGTCCTCGAGTTTGATTCTGATCAAAATGAACTCTCTACCAAGGTCTGTCACTGTGCCCCTGATGAAAATGTCAGACGTTCTGAACAGTCACTCATTTTAAGTGCATCATCATTCTATGCTGATACTTAGTTACCACATTAATGAGCTCATTAAATGGTTACAGTTTTATCAGTAGGTTTTTTCACGTTTCATCGCGTATACGCATTCAGACTAAATTCATCATGTTTAACGAAATAGTTTTACTCATTCGTGAGAACAACAGTTCAGGAAGTGCGTTTCCATTTAATTTATGCAATGCAAAAAATTGCAAGGAAATTGCAAAAAATAATACATTTACTGTGCTTGCGCTGTACAAAGATTTATGCAATGCAAAAAATTGCAGGGTAATTGCAAAAAATAATACATTTACAGTGCTTGCGCTGTACAAAGACTGCTACGGTGCCGTAGTTCGAAACATGTGGTTCAAGGACTTCTTTCCCAACAATTTATCAAAATTCCCTCCGAAACAAACCTGTAGGTTTACTCGGTTCCAGTCCCCCTCGCGGATAAATTCTCCTTCCCCGGCGTGTTAATCACTTCCGGTCCTTAACCTAGGTCTAATACTGAACCCTTGAAAAGATTTTTAGACCTACTGCGGTTTTCCTCTTTCTCAGTAGTATTCGATTATCTTAGTGAGCTCACTAATTACTATTGTATTATTAATTAGGGTCCATCTCCTCTTGTAATTTTACAAGAAAAGTGCTTGATCCTTGCTACAGGAGTGTTCACTGTTGATCAACATTACGTCAAATTTGTTTTGTTATTCAAATTTGCCAACCATTAAACAAAAGATCTCTTTGTTTCAACAGCCAATAGTTTTCTGGTTGGCACATTAATAACAATAGGTGACGTAACGAGAAACATCGCTATACTAGTAATACGTGACTCGCAGGTCCTCGCGAAGCTTTTGTTGCCTAGTAACGGGCACGCTGCGATTTGATCTGCAAGGTTTAAATTCCAAGAATCGCTGCAAGGTTTCTGAGAATCGCCGGACGAACGCCGTGTTTTTGCTATGCCACCGGGTTTTGGTTTCGATTGGAGTTCGCTCGTCTCTCGACATCTGTAATAAATTGTAGCGCTCTTGTACTGTTTTCCCCACTTTTCCGTCCGAATGATCTGAAACCACCTCGCTTTTGTAGGTAAAATCTTCTTCGCAATATCGGATCGGCGAATTATTTTCAGACACAAGTCTTCACGTCTACAATGAAAACTAAGCCATATGTTGATCGTACTTTGAGACATTCCTGAGTCGTCTTTCCTTTTCCTGTTGTTGATAACGGATTTAATAAAGCCTGGTTTTTTTCACAAATGACCCGTATATAAATTCGTTCGATAAACTTGAAACTTGGAGTAAAAATTGTTATTCTTCAGCAGCCGTTCCTGTTTCTACATTTACGTGTACAAAGATTACGTCGAAGTCAATGTTATTAAGAACGGCCTGGATTCGAACCGAAAAAAAAAAAAAACATTTAGGATTTGAACTCACGTCCTCACTCCCGAAGATCAGATTTAAAAGTTAGCGCCTTAAGCCATTAGGCCACGAGCGCGCCGTGTGACGTCATTACTGTCAACCACGATTTCACAAACATGATCGTAAATTAAGTCCACACGAGAATTGCTCTCGCGTGAGCTCTTGGGGGACAGAATTATAAACCCCGCTAAGCGAGGCCTTCGGCCTCGCTTCGCGAGGAATTATACTATAGATTTTTGTGTCCAGTTATTTGTCGGTAAAATTACAGGCTAACATAATGTAAGGGAATCCAATGGTAAATGTGTCGGCAGTTAGTGCGCGGTTATTGCGCAGATATTGCGCTCTTCACAGACTATTTGCTGATTTTTTATGTATAATCGTAAAAAATTGTTATTCTTCAGCAGCCGTTCCTGTTTCTACATTTACGTGTACAAAGATTACGTCGAAGTCAATGTTATTAAAAGAACGGCCTGGATTCGAACCGAAAAAAAAAAAAAAAAAATTTAGGATTTGAACTCACGCCCTCACTCCCGAAGATCGCCACGAGCGCGCCGTGTGACGTCATTACTGTCAACCACGATTTCACAAACATGATCGTAAAGTCCACACGAGAATTGCTCTCGCGTGAGCTCTTGGGGGACAGAATTATAAACCCCGCTACGCGAGGAATTATACTATAGATTTTTGTGTCCAGTTATTTGTCGGTAAAATTACAGGCTAACATAATGTAAGGCATTCTCGTCCCCAGAGCTACGCGGGTTTTTTTAAATGTTGTGACAGTAGCTCTGGGGACAGTAAAAAATACGAATTTTTGGATTGGCTGATGGAAACTGCATGCGTAATGAGGAAAAAATAACACACTAGTGCGCACGGCATTCTGCTTCCGGTTTCCTCGAAAAATGGCGCCCGCGTATATCTAGGCTGCGATCGCGCGCGAGCAGGCTCACAATGTATCGATCGCTTGCGATCGCTCAACCTCGTCCCCAGGGCCTTCTCTCCTTTTTTTTCAAGATGGCGTCTGATGGAGGCGAAGACCCTGGCAAAGGCTGGGTCACGTGGTACAAATACTCCAAGATTCTTGGAGTATTTTATCACGTGACTTTGTTGTGGAGCTGAAACAAAATGGCGGCCAAAGCTGAGTGTCCCAGATTACGTGGACCGCGTTTTACGGCGTATCTTTGTAGACGAGGAAACAATACTTCATTTGGAAGACTAATTTATTGTTTGGAAGCTCTTCCGCCTCTTCGAAAGCATAACGCGTGGTCAAAGACTCTGGAAACACTACGGTAACTGTAACACCACCGCACGTATAAAACTAGCTATCCCGGGAACTATCGGTCTTATGTAAGCTAAATATAAATCTTTAAAGCATTTGTACGCACCCGTACCTTCGATCTTCCCAGAAAAGACGAAGGGGTCGTAGCTATGTCACCGTCTGAGATTGTTCTTCGTAGAAATCAAAAAGGAGAGTTCGATCGTAATTGTCTATAAGCTTAAGCTTACCTATTTCTTGGATTCATATTCGTAGGAAAATCATTGAAATTTTCCATGTCCAGACACGTATTCCTTCATGTCAGTATTGTACCGATATTACGGTTAGCGCTTTGTACTTACGATTGAAGGATATAAGCCTGTTGTTTTTTTTCTTCTATGTCTTATGGCTCTGTCAATCCGCTCATCCCCTTCCCCGGGCATTTTTTTTGTCAGAATGTTGCAAATGCCCCTCCAATTTAGTCGGGAAATTTATGCTCAAGCTTTCCGATCCTTGATCACCTAACCAAGAGCTTATGAATTTGATATCTTGTCCCGCAAAGTTGTCAAAGCTTCTTTCCGACATCTTTGGTTCGCATGTGGAAAGCAACAGTGCAAATTTTTGCACATGTGTGGTGGGGCTCCGATTCACTTGAAAAGTGCAGGGCTCAAACGAGGTTTAATATCAACTCAGTTTTAAACACTTTTAAATTACGGGCAATCAGGAAAGTTAAAATACACAACAAATAATGTACGTCTTTTAAAATCCAAAAGATATACATGTAATGTTGCCTTTGACAATGCCCCACCCCCTGGACGACCTGATATAGCAAATACCCCACCCCGGGAATGGAAAAGTCGTAAAATGCCCGACAAATGCCCGAGGGGGGGGGGGGGGGGGATCTGACAGAGCCATTAGCTTATGAATGGGAGTTTATTTCAAATCATATTCAAGTAGTGCACAAGAAAATAGATGATTTATATTTTTTGATGTTTCATAGTCCATAAAAATAACATTTTTTTTTAAATAAATGTAGTGGATGAAGAAAAAATTAACCTGACATGTAATCCCATGGGGAGAAAGATCTGAGGATACCGTTTCCTCTAGATAATAATTATTGTTTTCCTATTGGTAAATTTTCTTTTATCGCCATCTTATCACTCAGCTAGGGAAGGGGACAGTCAAAACTATTATGGAAAGCCTACACTGATTTGTATATTTTTATGTGTAAGGATTGTAGACTCAAATCCTTCTCCTTATTATCTCAAATCCTTATTATATGTATATTTTTTCGAACCCCTATTAAGCGGCCACACTCGGGGAAATGGCAAGTGGGTCGGCCCCTTAATAGGGTTTTGTCAGAAATTAGCGTAAGGCTTGGTAGAAACATCACTTTGTTCGAATACAAACACGCTTGGAGGCTTGTGACAACTGTGTGTTTGAATGTTTTTATCAGTCATCACTTTCTATTTCGGACTCTTATCTGTCATCAGCTTTTACAAAACAAAGCCAAACTACATGTATAAAATTTTGGAGGCCACTGAATAGAGAACCCTCAGTGGTATGGGCCAAAAGGTGGCCACAGCCACATAACAGAGGTGGCCCCTTAATAGGGGTTTTATTTACAGTATTATACTGACAACAGTTTTGCGACTTTGATAACTGGCCGTTTAATAGGGGGTAGCCGCTTAATAGTTTGGCCCCATAATTTGATTTTTACAACAATAAATTTATGTACCAAATATGTTCACGACACAATTATTATTGTTTTCATTCTTTTTTTCTTTTATGCAGAAAATGTTACTTGAATTCATTGTATTCACCTCTGTAGTTTAAAATAAAGATGCACTATTGCTTGTGTTGGTTTTCTGTCCTGCTTGCTTTCATTTTGATCTCAAAGTCTCTTCCCCACCCAACAGTCAAATGAAAGATAATGTAATAATTACATTATAATAATTATAATTATATTTATAAAAGCAATATATAATTATAATTATTATTACAAATTTCTCACCACTAATGAAACACAATATTTTGCTAAAATTCCACACATACTACAAAATCCTGGTCATAAGCCCTGGGCTTATTCAACTTCGTAAGGGGTCTTAGGTGGGCTTATAAATGGGGGGGGGGGGGGGGGGGGGGCTTATAGGCAGAATAAACAAGTTGATGCAGCAAATTATTATATCAAGATATGTTTTAAAAACAAATTTCAAGTCAGTACATCAATGCAACTGGAACATAACAAAACAGAATAAAGAAAATTAATATGGTCTAAAGTTGAACAATTTCTGTGAGGACATAGTAAGGAAATGAGGAACAGTAGAGAGGGGCTTAAAACCAGGATTTTACTGTTGCATGATGACCTCCGCATACTGGTAAGCAAGAAGAGATATGCCCACCAGAGGTCAACCACTAACATTCCAACACCATTAGTTTTAAAGTGAAACCCGTTGTTATATCAAGACTATCAATGCCGCCAAACCTTCTGAGAAAAGCGGTATCTTTTTAGCATCTCCATGATTTTATTATGTTGAGATGAAGAAGCTGTTCTTACTTTTTGGGGTGCAGGGGAGCCCAGATTACTCTCCATAATCTTATAAGAACAAAACAAAGGATCAGTCATTCTGCGTAAGAACAAGATACAGGATCAGTCATTCAGTGTAAAGAACAAAAGTGAAATCAATCTCTATTTAAAGCCAAAACATGTGCTGTAATTGGTGACAGGTTGGCAAATAAAATGTAACACCTTTTAATGTACATCTTTGTATATACACCATTTTCCTTTAATTTTTATACTTTGAACAACTAATAAATTGATGAGATATTATTCTGTGAGTGACACAAGCTACTCGGAAAAAAATTCCGAGTTCCCCGGCCCCCAACAGGAGTCAAACCTATAAACTTCCGCACACCGGTCGGACACTCTACCACTGAACTATGGGAGGCTCGTGGGAGTTAGGCATCCGACCGTGTGTGCGGAAGGTCATAGCTTCAACTCCTGTTGGGGGAACTGAGAATTTGTTTAGAGTAGCTTGTGTCACTGACAGAATAACTAAGTAATGACCTGTTTTGAAAGAAAATACTCTGTCATATACAATGTATTGTAGCAAATATTATACTTCATTTTGAGGTTGAACTTTTAATTTGAAATAAATAGTGACAAACCAGATGTAGATGTGGATGCAGTCACAAATTACCAATTTTGTATTACATAAGATAAATTATTATTACGGGAAATTGTTTAGATAAGCTCATTATTAAATTTATACGGGTGTAAATGTATAAAGGTCTAAACAGGAGATTTTTATCTCTCCAAGTCCTCCAACGACAAACTGTTCAAATCAGAACTTTAAACTCAAGCTGAAATTAAAGGGTGAGTTGTAGAACGAAAACAAGTCGCAGTGTACAGTTTATACAGCCGATAGTTTATGTGTAAATCAATCACTAACAGCGTAAAAATTAAAAGCTAAAATGTGCCTGATGTGCGGTGTTTACCGTAGTGTTTCCAGAGTCTTTGACCACGCGTTATGCTTTCGAAGAGGCGGAAGAGCTTCCAAACAATAAATTAGTCTTCCAAATGAAGTATTGTTTCCTCGTCTACAAAGATACGCCGTAAAACGCGGTCCACGTAATCTGGGACACTCAGCTTTGGCCGCCATTTTGTTTCAGCTCCACAACAAAGTCACGTGATAAAATACTCCAAGAATCTTGGAGTATTTGTACCACGTGACCCAGCCTTTGCCAGGGTCTTCGCTCCATCAGACGCCATCTTGAAAAAAAAGGAGAGAAGGCCCTGGGGACGAGGTTGGCGATCGCTTGTTTTGTTCTTGCACACCATTTTGTTGCTTGGCTCATAGTCCCTACTATGCTTGGCTGTAGCAAAGAAGCAGTGGCGTATTTGTTTAAAATTCGAACGTTATAAACCACGATGAGCCAATTCTGACAGTTACTGTTCTGCCTCTGGGTTCTGCCCAGACGATGCATTCCCAAGGAAATTTGTCTTCGCTACAAGACTTTACAAAGTTGGACAGTCTTTGCGGTTAGAAATACGAATACAAGATCAAGAAATTCGTCAACATTTGACTGTACACAAATGTATCACGTCCCTAAAAAGCCGATCCTTTTTTCTGCTATTTGACTGCGTTTTAAGGTACTCTGTTTATGCTAGAATTGAGTCTTGTTGGGAAAAATGTTCTCTGTTGTTCAGTTTGGTCTTGGTGGAATTTGAACAAAAATGGTATGTAACCTATTAACATACAGTTCACTGTGATTTATATTGCCATTTATATTAGTACACGCAGATTGATAATGTACAGCCCTTGGCACTGCTTATTTTCAAATAGAACATTGTTTATATAATCTTAGTTGCCATTTCCTTTATTCCTATGATTTTTCTCTCTCTTCCCAGAGGAAATTAGATCCTGATCAGTATAAGAAGTTCTAAATGTCACCTCTTATAGTTCAGTGAAATACTAATGTTTAACATATGTCTGACCATTCATTTGTTATACAGGGGTGGGCTGGAGGAAAATGTAACAAATTATACACAAAAAATTTCCCTGCCCCCCTTGAATTTTAAATCTTTTTTCAAGACCCCCCAATCATCTTGAGTTATACAGTGAACTCTCTCAAAGCGCACACCACTATAAGGTGGACACCTCTCAAAGGCAGACATGGCTGGCTGGCTTATCCTGGCCGAATTTAACTTGTCTGTCTCAACTGAATTCTCTGTAAGGTGAACACCTCTCTTAGCCAGACTAGAGCTGGTCCCGAGGGTGTCTGCCTTAGGGCCTGTTTACATGGATGAAATGAATGTTTTATTTCCATTAACCGTCTTACTGCAACAAAGTGTTATTTCTGTCGAATGAGCTTGTGAAGAAGACTGAAATAAATATTTTGTCGGCACGAAACACAACATGGCCTGGGTTCCAGGCCGGGGAATCATGAGTAGTTACGTAAGCGTATATAACGTTGGGTATAGCACGTGATGGTCATCTAGGCCTCGGAACCAACCGAGTTATAAGGGCCTGTTTACATGGAGGGAGGGTGACCCGGGTACCTGGGTCACCCTCCCAGCCGGGCTAAAATATAGCCCGCCTTTACATGGGCGGGCTATTAGTAAGGGCGGGCTATCATATAGGCGAGCTATCTTTTTTGGCGGGCTCTTGTTTTGGCGGGCTCATGTTTTGGCGGACTTTTTTTATTGCAACCGCGCGATTTATTAAGCACTACATAACAAACAATGATGGCAGCAAGAATAAAGGCTATAGCGGCGATTTTGCTGTTTTTATCGCTTGTTCCGCCATTATCGTGGGTTTTCCAAGTCAACAGAGATAGCCCGCCTAGGAGGGTGACCCGGGTTTGACCGTTTACATGCAGAAAAGATAGCCCGCCTAGCCGGGTGACCCTGGCAAGCAGACAGGGTGACCCAGGTAGGTGGGTGACCCTGTCTGTCATGTAAACACTTCAGTGTGCTTTGTAAAGAAATGTATGAAAAGTTGGCCCTCCCAGGGTAGCCGGCTAGGAGGGTGACCCGGGTCACCCTCCCTCCATGTAAACAGGCCCTTAGAGAGAGTTCACCGTATTTGAGAACTCCCTCCCCCCTCTTCCGCACCTTCCCCACAATCTAAAACCCAGAAAAAACCCAGTGATTTTAGTGAAGAATGACAGTTTAAAGCCCAGGGGGTTTGTGGTGACTTTTTGGGGGTGAAAGATCTTGGTAAGAACCTTTTTGGGGGAGGGGGGATTACAAAAAGAGTAACCCAGGATTCTCATATCGAGAGTTCCGTTTGTTGTTTCCCTGAACAAAAATGTATTGCTCCCCAATTTCAAAGAATGACTGCAGTCTGACATACATATGCTTGACGAATAAAGAAGGGTGGACCCAAAAACTGTCTGAAATTCTATTTATTTATTTTTTTTAAATTCCTTTGATGAATTATTAATGAGTTTGAGAATTTCATTCTCAACAACATAATTATTTTCAACAACATAATATACAACATTTGTTCTAAAAAGTAAGCAACTGGCATATTTTAAATCATGATTCATATTATAATAATCAATCGTGTTCTTGCATAGAGTGTAACATTAAAAGACTGTTTTTGTTGTTGTCATCTTTACTTGTATATTTATCTCCGCCACTTGCTTCCTCCAATCCCCCGGAGGGAGGGTACTCAATGAAAATTTGGGTGGGGGTGTGTGGCGCGCTTCTTCAAACCCTTACCCTATTTCAGACCAAAATATGTGATTTTCCTTACCCTATTTCAGACCTGACCCTTAAAATTGCCCTCTTTAAGAGCCAAAATCTATACCCTATATTTTCAGACAAGTAGGAAAATATATCCATTATTTGAGACCAAAATGTTCAAAATCTATACCCATTTTCTGGACCAAAACGGCTCAAAAACCATACCCTTTGGCACTGCACATACCTATATAGCTTATATAGGAGAGTACCCCCCACCCCGGGCTCCAATCACTTCACTTACAAACCTGTTTGCAGTCTGCAGTGTTTGTGAAGTACAAAACTGGACAGGACTTACCAGTACCTACCACCTGCAATATTGTGTAGCATTCTGTCACGTAATAGGCTGAAGAGCATGTTGACCGTTGCTTATGTCATACAAATAATTCAGTTCTGATACTGTTCAATTTCCATTTATTTATGTCTTCGCTGAAAAAACTGTTGCAGTGTATGTGAGACCGATGTTAGTGGCAGATCTAGGGAGGGTCCTGGGGAGCTATCTCCTCTCCATTCTTGAAAAATGTTTTGTTCAAATTTTTTGAGCAAGAAAAGACCCACCTTCACTCCCTGACTTTTTAGCAAGGAAATGCCCATCTTAAACTTCACCCACCCCACTGAATGTGAATAAAAAATAAATCAACTTTATTTATACAGTCGAACCCCGATTAAGCGGTCACCCTCGGGGAAATGGCAAAGTGGCCGTTTAATCTGGGTTGGCCGCTTAAACGGGGTTTCGTCAGAAATTAGCATAAGGCGTGGTATAAACGTCACTTTATCTGAATACAACACGCTTGGAGGCTTGTGACAACTGTTGTTTGAATATTTTAATAGTTTGTCTCCTTCTATTTCGGACTCTTATCAGTCATCAGGTTTTTCAAAACAAGGCCAAACTACGTGTATTAGATTCTTCGTGGCCGCTTAATCGTGGTAAAAAACAATAAGAAAGCCCTCATCGGGACGGCCAAAAGGTGGCCGCGGTTAATCCAACCACCAACAGGCCACCAAAATCTGGTCGTATTATCGGGGTGGTCATATTAAAGGGGTTCTTAAATAAAAAAATTACTGACAGAATTTTAGTTCGGGACAAAAAGAAAGTGGTCGTATTAACGAGGTGGTCGTAAGGCGGGGTTCCACTGTATTGTAACAAAGAAACTTACACTTGTGCCACATAAGTCAGTGAACATCAAGCTCTTAACCAGACCATAACAGTACATTTTGTGCATGGTATTGCACAAAGAGAAGATTAATTAAATTTGCATACAACCCAAGAAGTCAGATAAAATTTTATGTTGACCAAGTTCTTGTTCAAAGTAACAGTAATCAAGGCTGCTATATAACAATATTGTTATAATGTTGTCTATAGCAGCCTTGATTACTGTTACTTTGAACAAGAACTTGGTCAACATAAATTTTATCTGACTTCTTGGGTTGTATGCAAATTTAATTAATATTCTCTTTAATTTAATCACTTTTATAGCACTATTTACATATACTGATCAACAGCGCTTTACAATAATCGGAATAATTGATCCTAATATTAAAAACAAGTTAGAAATAAAAGTGTCTGGGGAGTTGCAGTCAACCGTTTTCTTTCAGTTAAAATGCAGTTCAAATATCAACTTCTCATCACCCCTGTTACCCTTGGGTAAAACTTTTTTACTGGCTTTACAGTGCGACTACTTTAACCGGGGCCACTTAGACAAAGAAAAACCAAACCATCTTACAGAATGGAAACGAAGAATTTCAACTTCAGTTGTTTGAGCTCATAAGTTTTCACTTCAATACAACCTTTCAATGTGGAATTAAGTTGAATTTCTCTATTCCGCTCTACAATATGTGCTTAGTTTTCATTGCCTAGGTGGCCACCACTGTAACTGTAAAATTTAAGAAAGGAAAATTTATAAATCTTGCTAGTAAGGCATGTACTTGAAATCAATGTGGCAATACAAACCACAGTAGTATAAGCTTACAACACAAAATTTTTAAAATGCGATAACAGCACCAATAACAATTAGCAAACAACAGCTTTTATTCTGATTTCTATTAACATCTGAGTGTTGAGCTTACCACTGATTAATGATGAAATCAACCTCATTCAAACAACGGTCTAATCGAGTGTCTATAAAACGACGATCGGTCAGGTTTTCAACAAACATCAACCGACGGATTTACGTCGTCAAAAAACAGCAGCATGTTTATAATTTTGGCACTCATACCTCGATCAGAATTGACACACGAGACGTTCCAAACCCGTTGATAAAACACATGAGCAATCTTTCTTCTGTAAGGCAACGGCATGTAGGGCTGACTTTTGTTCTTCAAACCGGAATCATCCAAAGTTCAAACTTGCTTTCGCTGGCCAGTCGATTTTACTTCTTCGTCCGACTTCTTTCCAGAAGGAGTCGTCCCCAGCCTTTCCCTGTCCTATTACTGAGCACGCGCAGTTGAACATTTATAAGCGTTGAATACAGTGGGCATGCGCTACCGGATGTCGTGAATTTCACGACATCCGGTTGTCAGCGTTACCAGAGCCTCCGGTCGGCCAACCACGTGACCAAAAGAAACGGAGGATCTGGGAACGAGAATGGGTTGTCAGCGTCACCAGAGCCTACGTTTCGCCAACCACGTGACCAAAAGAAACGGAGGATCTGGGAACGAGAATGAATGTAAGGGAATCCAATGGTAAATGTGTCGGCAGTTAGTGCGCGGTTATTGCGCAGATATTGCGCTCTTCACAGACTATTTGCTGATTTTTTATGTATAATCGCCTCTGACACAATGCAAGGAATTCATGGGAAAATGCAAAAAATGTATCAACAGTGCTTACACTGTTCAAATAATACGCATTCAGACTAAATTCATCATGTTTAACGAAATAGTTTTACTTATTCGTGTAAATTACAGGTCAGGAAGTGCGTTTCCATTAAGTTTATGCAATGCAAAAAATTGCAAGGAAATTGCAAAAAATAATACATTTACAGTGGCTTGCGCTGTACAAAGGCAGTTAGTGCGCGGTTATTGCGCAGATATTGCGCTTTTCACAGACTATTTGCTGATTTTTTATTTATAATTGCCTCTGACACAATGCAAGGAATTCATGAGAAAAATGTAAAAAAATGTATCAACAGTGCTTGCACTGTTCAAATATAAACCATTTTGCTTGTAGTAGACTTTACTCAGTTGCTTGCTTGATTGTTTCCTGCTTTGCTTCTTTGGTAGCATGATAACTTGCTTCTTTGTTCATCACTTTATTTATACTTGGTCACATGTTTGGATTGGATTTTTTGTGTAAACACTTCACTATCAGGTCACAGTGCTTCTTCATTGCAGTTCGTATAAATAGGTCATTGTTGAAAAAACTCATTAGGGGTGGGAAGCTACATGTACATGTAGGGGTGGGGGTGGTCTAGCCTCCCATTCAAGGGGAATAGCAATACACCTGCTAGTAACTTCATACTACAGAAACTTGATCGTGTAGTGCTAATATTTTAGAAACATTTTTTTCCTTTTTCATTAGCTTCAAGGATTAGAGGTGTGAGAGAAAACAGCATACAGTAGGAAGATGTCTAACCCAAAGACACATGAAAGAGCTAACTTACAACAGAAGCCTTTACGAGTGCAAACAGTGCGGCAAGTGTTTTACCCAAGCAGGACATCTGCATCAAACATGAAAGGGTACACACAGGGGAGAAGCCTTATGAATGCAAACAGTGTGGCAAGTGTTTTTCCCAAGTAGGAAATTTGCATCAACACGAAAGGTTACACACTACTGGGGAGAAGCCTTACAAATGCAAACAGTGTGGCAAGTGTTTTAACCACAAAGGGCTTGCAAAGATACATGAAAGAGTCCACACAGGGGAGAAGCCTTACGAATGCAAACAGTGTGGCAAGTGTTTTTCCCAAGTAGGAAATTTGCATCAACACGAAAGGTTACACACTGGGGAGAAGCCTTATAAATGCAAACAGTGTGGCAAGTGTTTTAACCACAAAGGACTTGCAAAGATACATGAAAGAAGAGTCCACACAGGGGAGAAGCCTTACGAATGCAAACAGTGTGGCAAGTGTTTTACTGAAACAGGAAGTTTTGCACATACATGAAAGGATACACACAGGAGAGAAGCCTTATGAATGCAAATGGTGTGGCAAGTGTTTTAGCCATAAAGGACATACAAAGAGACATGAAAGGATACACACAGGGGAGAAGCCTTATGAATGCAAATGGTGTGGCAAGTGTTTTAACCACAAAGGACTTGCAAAGATACATGAAAGAAGAGTCCACACAGGGGAGAAGCCTTACGAATGCAAACAGTGTGGCAAGTGTTTTACTGAAACAGGAAGTTTGCACATACATGAAAGGATACACACAGGAGAGAAGCCTTATGAATGCAAATGGTGTGGCAAGTGTTTTAGCCATAAAGGACATACAAAGAGACATGAAAGGATACACACAGGAGAGAAGCCTTATGAATGCAAACAGTGTGGCAAGTGTTTTACAGACACAGGAAATTTGCACACACACGAAAGAGTCCACACAGGAGAGAAGCCTTACGAATGCAAACAGTGTGGCAAGTGTTTTACTGAAACAGGAAGTTTGCAAAGACATGAAAGAGTCCACACAGGGGAGAAGCCTTTTGAATGCAAACAGTGTGGCAAGTTTTTTACTGAAGCAGCAAGTTTGCAAAGACATGAAAGAGTCCATACAGGGAAGAAGCCTTATGAATGCAAACAGTGTGGCAAGTGTTTTACTGAAACAGGAAGTTTGCAAAAACATGAAAGAGTCCACACAGAGAAGAAGCCTTATGAATGCAAACATTGTGGCAAGTGCTTTAACCGAACAGATTATCTTAGGAGACATAAAAAGACACATAAAGAGGAGATGCATCACACTGGCTCTCAACTGGCCAATAAGGGTACTGCGTATGATAATAATGGTAATACTTCAGCAGCAACTGCTACTTTGCAAGAACATGTTGAATGCTGGATTTGTCAGAAAGAGTTCAAAAGTGAAGCTCTACTTCATGATCACTACGATAATCATATGAAACAGAATACTTGAATGAATAAGCAATCAGGCTTTATAAGCATTTATTATTTTTTTTGTGTGTTATTTGAGGGTCTAATTTTTCTGATTTTTGAAAGCCTTCTACATGGTTGCAATCTAACGAAACAACCTCAAACTTGGTAAACTGACTAATTTTAATGTGATCTTTCTTGTGATGGGCTCCAATTTTTAATTGAATTTAAATTTAAAAACTCGTCCCCAGTCTTTATTTGAACTTCGGAACGGGCAATGGAGATCAAAACTGGTGTTATATTTTTGTTTGTGAACGCTGTTTCTATGTTTCTTAAGAATGCCGAGAATGTTAAGGTCACTGAACAGAGAAATAGACCCACAGTTGTTGTATTTTATTAACCCTTTCACTCTCAGGAGTGTCAAAGCTCAAAATGTAAAAAAAAAAAAAAAACCTAAATTGCATTTTCAGGATATGGAAAAACAAACAGTGCCACATGAAAGTACTGCTCAATAGCTTTCATTTGAATGGTCACACACTAGGGATTCATCCACAGACTTAAAAGTTTGAAACACGACAATTCACTTGATGCTTGATTCTGGGAATGAAAGGGTTAAGCAAAGGTACATGCTGGGGTGTACAGGAATGAGCAGTTCAGAGTTGTTATTGGAGTTAAATTATTTAAAACAAATTTTGTTGATGTTTGTCGTTTCTTGATTGACGAGATTACAATGAGAATAATGAGGTAAATGGAGACAGTCACACAATGGTGTATTGTAGCAAAGCTTCAAAGGAAAATAAAGAGTTGTTTGGGTTGAAATGCATTATCTTGGTTTCCTTTCATGGCCGCAATTGAACTTCACAGCGTAAATCCGCCGTTTTGAATATGGGACAAACATGGCGCTAACTTACTTTCAGTAGAATACTTTTATTGTATGGTGGGGGGGTACTGGAGCTCCCTAAAATTTTTGGTGGGGGTGTGCGGCCTGCTTCTTGAAACCCTTTAATACCTAAGTTATTTTCCATACTTTATTTCAGACCTGACCGAAAAATCGATACCCTATTTCAGACCTATCAAATTAGTACACCTGTGTAATACATGACTTCAGCTACCCAGGAATGGGTTCCGTTTGCGTTTATAGCCTGTTCCAGGCCTCTCGGATAGTGGGAACGAAGCGAATGGTCGCGCGAAGGTAGTCTGGGAGAGAGTTTAGGCAGGGCTTCAAGTGGCTAAGCCAAACACTGACTTCGTTCGCAAGTCTATATGTTACCACTCAGTATCTCTGTGGAACTCTCGAGAAAATGAAACAAAAGCAATCCAAAATATCGAATGCTTTAAAAGGACAATAAAAACCGTTTTTAATTTGTAATCCAATTCCTTGTAAATAGTTTTATTTGTAATCCATTGTTGAAAATACTTAACTATTATTGTAAATACTTAGGAATCAAAAATGGTCAAAATTTAGATCCTATTTCAGACCAAAAACGGCTGCTAAAAAAGAACATAGGCGCCTCACATATCAACCTCACATACCTTATTAGGGCCCTGGGACCGGGGACGGCTGCATACGGGAGGCCTGGATGCTAAGCTAATTTGCATTTGGCGTTTGGCGTCCTCCTGAAACATGTGAAAGTCCCAATTTTTGACCAATTCTACGGTAATTTGCTTGGATTTATTCAGTCGAAGTCCACGTCTGTCTCGTCCCACCTAGTTCAAAGTCCTCAGTCAGATTTGGTAACACTTGATCTGAAGGTTCAAAGTCTTCAGCGAAGTTTTGATCCGTTATTATTACAGTAAGCTTATGTCATCGCCCAGTAATAGTTTGAATTTATACTTAGTATTGGGCCCAGATGTTTTTCTTTCTTGTATTTCTCAATCGAATAAGTTCTTTAAGCGGCGAAGCGGCGAGAGAAAAAAACCCTCTGGGCACAAGGGTATGAATCTCACTTCCATGCTGGAAATTTATGGTCAAGATCTGACCCTCGGGCTCTGATTGGTAGATATTTCAACGAACTACAGGCGGGACCATCCTATGTTTCAGTGGTCAGTGTTTACATTATTCAGGTCACGAACTACAGACTTGCTGTGACGGTTGAGATTTGGTTCACTAGTTTAGATTTAAGAGTCAACTTGATCTGTATTGTTCAATAATTAATTTCGCCAAAAAACGTCTTAAACTTAAATCTAAACTAGTGAACCAAATCTCAACCCTCACAGTACCACTGCCATAAAACATCTTAAACAACCCGGAATGACAAAATAACAGCACACATGGTCCGCCTGTGAACGAACCATGCAAATCAATCTTATTGGCTTGCATGATTGAAACTATGAGGGAAAGGTGAGGATGTTTGTCACATCACTGCATGAGGTAATTTTCCACTCAGTAATGGATACATGTAGATTCTCACACGCGCTCTGATTGGTTTAAGCAGCGTGCACGCGCATGCTTTATGAGGAGAGTACAAAGCATGGGAGCTTACAAATGCTCACGACATCCGCCGAGTTTGTTTTGAAAATAAAGCCAAATTTGTGAGGAAAAACATAGATTTTCATCATAAAACAAATAAAAAAGCCTCAACTGTGCTTTGTTCTGTTATAAAGCACTTAGGAAGTGGCGAGAGCATTCAAGAAGTAGAGAGAAACACTTGCCCATCGGCTCGTGTTTCCCCCTGCACTTCTTTCGTGCTCGCAGCACTTCCTGCGTGCTTTATAACAGAACAAGGCACAGTTGAATTTTTTTATTTGTTAAATACAGACATATATAATTAACATCGCTCTGTGTCCTCTGCACATGTTGATTGAGAGATATTTTGCTCACAGCAGAAATGATTTTGATTCCTGAAAGTGTTGTAGAGGACGTTTTTAAACCATCAGTACTCAAAAAGCATTTTCCAGAGATTGAAAGTCTCGTACATGTAGGCGATTGGCATTCACAAACTCTTCCCTGCTCGCAGAGTCTCCTTTTACGTTACTTTTACTAATACTTTGCCTTTTACTTTACTCTGAAAGGATACTCTGCTCTGACTCGAAAACGATTCCTGTTGAGCATGCGTTAGCGTTACTAAGCGACCAAACAACTTTCGCTTCTGATCACATGTCACCAGAGGTCTATAACTAGAGGTTTCCATCTAGCATTGCGCGCGGCCCATCAGATTAGGAGTTAGGCTATTTTTAGACACTTTTCGCGCGAAACCAGCAACCAATCACGCACCATGCCTGACAAATATGGTCATTGAACGCGCTAGCTCGACAATTTTTGTTCAAGACGGTTTGTTCGTCGATTGAAAAGATGGCTAAAATCACTAAGTAAAAAGCCTTGGCCCTTCTAAATCAAACAAAAGTTAATTCTACTAAATAATGCACGAAGTTTGGAACGAAATATTTAATGGGAAATGCCTGTAAAATGTACAACTAATGCGACTGAAAGAGCACTAAAGGCAGCCTGAAATTAATTTACGGGAAGACCGCGGACACAATTAATTCGTCCAAAGAATGAAAACCTGTTTACAACACAAGTTTAAGCTTAGTCTATTCAGTATTGTTACCTTGTATTTCGACGAGGCTTGTCAATTCCAGCTGAATTAAGTTTTAAAATCAGCACAATAAATATCCATGGATCAGTTAAGCCGTTATAAGCTTATAACTTGAGCTTACGGCAGTTCGTCAAGCGTTCGTGACAGTCAATCATTCAAAGATCACTTCACAGTGAAATTCTCTTTCTTTCCATCCATGTAGACATTGAGGGTTTCCTTTGTTCTTTTACTTCAATGAACTTGATTTCAAGCTCAGTTCGTTAATTCTGTAGTCGCGCAAGTTTCGCCCGCCGTATAAACAAGTGAAACCTTCGGCTGCGTATAGCTGTCCGTTCAACTTGTAAAATGAATATAATGTTCAGCTCCACAATTATTTCGAAACTTCCCATGTTAACGGCTAAACCATCTGCACAATTTTCCAGAATATACGAAACTTTGGAGAGATTGAACGAAGATTAATCCGCGGAGAAACCTTTGTCTTTTCATTCAACTTTCGACAACTTGCCAACTGGACAGCGCGCCAGTCCGCCAGAAGTTTTGCCGCCGAATTCATACAAATCATGCTTCATTTAGATTGAACTGAAAAATCCCTCAGTCGATTTATAGTTTTACAAAAAGTACACCGAAGTTTGACCTAAATTTAGTGAAGTATTTAAACAATTATTACATTCTGCTGTGACGCTTTTCGCTTTTCCTTGGCCGGCAAAGTTTCTGCCTTTGCGTACCTAGCGCTCGCATATTACAAATGGTTCAACGTGATTGGCTGCTGGTTTCGCGCGAAAAATGTCTAAAAATAGCCTAACTCCTAATCTGATGGGCCAAGACCCAATACCAGAGATGGAAACCTCTAGTTATAGACCTCTGATGTCACATGTTACAGCCCATAGCGCTGTAAAATACGGTATTCACAAGTACTCGACATAACTGCTCTAAATGCGGCTTACCAGTGCTGTAACAATAATTAATAATTTATAATAATAATTATTAACACAACGAGATTCATCGACAACTATTCCAATCAACCTTTCATCGATCTTTCCCAGAAGTTGCTTTGTTTGTAGTTGCTCCAGGCATTCCGGGCTGCAGAACAGCACAACATCGTCGATAGGTTCACTGGGAGAAAGGCTTGAGATGCTTTACAACACGTTTGAATTCTCCGCATCACGCCAGTTGTCACATCATGCTGAAATGTGGGCTCAATATTCACCAGCGGCCAGATAGAACAACATGCGCTTTGTCACTGTGGGCTCCGTTACTAATCAGCGATAAATCCAGCAGGCATGCGTACTGAATACTTCGCGACAAACAGGTTTAAAAAACCAGTTCATTTCGTCCACTATCGTGGACGGCGGTTAGATCAAACATCGTTTCGAGTCAGAGCAGAGAATCCTTTCAGAGTAAAGTAAAATGTAACGTAAAGTAAAAGTAACGTAAAAGGAGACTCTGCTAGCAGGGAATCACAACTCTATACGGTTCGTGACATTTGCCTCATCTACCATTACATGTATCTATTAATTTTGGATTTAATAATATGGATTTCTAAAGGACACATATGCTGTGCTTTTAGGGAGAAGTTTGAAGTTGAATAGAACTGTTAGGGCCGATTATTTAAACGAAGTCTAAGTCTAGACCTGGTTTAAGGCTAAATCGAGGTTTAGACAAGGCTTCCATAGACCACGGCTAGGCTGAGTCTAAATTGTGTTATTAGGATGCGGATTAGCCGCATTTCACGGAGACCACGTCTAAACGTGGTCTAACAGGTCTAGCTATTGTTTCTTCTTAAACCGCTCTTTAAAAATTCTAGTTTTTTCTTAGTCGGTTTTGCACGCTATAATCGTTTTTTCTACGCTATACTGATCGCTCTAATGATAAACGCTTGGAAAATAATTCAAAACTTATATTTCGCCAAAGGTGATGGGCTACCATTCATCCTGAAGTGCAATTATAAAGTCAATAAGCCAAGAACTACCTGTTTTCTACAGGGAACTACTAGATTATTTTTATTAATGACTTCGAAATAATTTTGAAGATACTAATTGAAAAGTTTTCATTTTATGTAACATTTTATCGACATGCTTTTGAAGTAAACTTTTCTTGAAAACGTAGTATGGTAAAAATATCCACTCTTAAAACGTACTTTCTTCTGAGCCTAAACCGTCGATGGAAATTTGACTGTTTTGCAGTCTAAGGAAAATTGTCATCGTCGCATTCTTCTAGAGGATTTAATCCTATCCCTCAACTGTCTGATTCTTCGGACTCGGCTTGTTAGCCTCATTCCTGTTGCTGTCTGGCTTCGAACTTCCATCCATGACACAAACCTTCACTAATAAAAGCGTTAAACTACGTCTAAACCTACTCATGACCAGGTCTAAGTTGCTATTGTTTGCTAGTCTGTGTTTAGACACCGCTTAGGCGAGTTTTAAAATAAAGGGACGTTTAAATAATCCGGTTCCCCGGTTTAAACCCGGTTTAGACCAAGACTTTCTTAAGCGATGTCTAAACGTCGTTTAAATAATCGGCCCTTAGACTTTGGTGTAGCACTGCATGTTTGGTCAGCCCTGGTCAGCATGCTTTCCTTCCAGGCTTTCGCCTTGTTCATGTAGAGTTTGACTCATCTGTATTTCTTCTCTGCCACGTCGCTTCGATTCACTTCAATAGAATTCAGTATAAGAAAGAAGAAATAAAAACCTCTGGGACCAGGGTAGTTTAGGAATCTCCAATTCTTTGATTCTGCAAAATTGTTCAATTATTCGATTCTCCTACATGATTGTATTCTCTCATTCTTCTATTCTCCTTTTCTTATACAGTCGAAGCTCCTGTAAGAGGACAAACTCGGGAGATAAAACCCAGAGATTCAATGACTAGTGCAAAGTGTTTAATTTATAACTTTGAGACTTCTTATTAAAATTTGCAAGTTAGTCGACAGTCCAGTCCAGAGTCCTGTCATATTTTCCAGCTGGACCACCGGGGGGAGCCCTGGCGACAAGAAAGAGTTCATCGACTATTTTCCCCGCTTTTCCGTCAAATCAAATCATGTTGTTTTTTGTAGGTAAAATCTTGTCTTATGATTTTTCCATTCAGTGGCATGGCAAGTTCGTATTTGATCACTCAGAATATCGACCAATTATTTCCCGGGTTATTTCCAGACGCAAGTCGTCAAATAAGCTGTGAACGACTACAATGAAATCTAAGCCATTTGCCGTACGATTTATATTAATCATACTTTGAGA
>MU825445.1:369736-407850 GCA_029204205.1 Desmophyllum pertusum | reverse complement strand
CCGCGCATGCTCTCCCTTTCTCAAAGTATGATTACTATAAAGAGTACGGCAAATGGCTTAGATTTCATTGTTGTCGTTCCCCCCTCTCCCCCCCCCCCCCCCCCCCCCCTCCCCCCCCCCCACCCCCCCAGCTTATTTGACGACTTGCGTCTGGAAATAACCCGGGAAATAATTGGTCGATATATTGACGTGATCAAAATACGAACTTGCCATGCCACTGAATGGAAAAATCATAAGACAAGCTGTAACCTACAAAAAACAACATGATTTGATTTGACGGAGAAAGCGGGGAAAATAGTCGAGAAACTCTTTCTTGTCGCCAGGGCTCCCCCCAGTCGGTCTAGCTCGAAAATATGCCAGGACTCTGGACTGGACTGTCGAATAACTTGCAAATTTTTGATAAGAAGTCTCAAAGTTATAAATTAAACACTTTACACTAGTCATTAGAGTCTCTTGGGGTTTTTAATTTCCTGAGTTTTTTCCTCTTACAGGAGCTTTGGACTGTATAAGAAAAGGAGAATAGAAGAATCAGAGAATTTACAATCCTGTAGGAGAATCGAAGAATTGAACAATTTTGCAGGAATCAAAGAATCCTAGAAGAATTCCTAAACTACCTAGGTCCCAGAGGTTTTATTTCTTCTTTCTTATACTGAATTCAATTGAAGTGAGTCAAAGCAAAGTGGCAGAGAAGGAAATACGGTGGAGTCAAACTCTACATGAACAAGGCGAAAGCCTGGAAGGAAAGCATGCTGACAAAACATGCAGTGCGCACAAAAGTCTAACAGTTTCTACTCAACTTCAAACTTCTCCTAAAAGCACAGCATATGTGTCCTTTAGAAATCCAAAATTAATCCAAAATTAATAGATACATGTAATGGTAGATGAGCAAATGTCACGAAACCGTATAGAGTTGTGATTCCCTGCTAGCAGAGTCTCCTATTACGTTACTTTTACTTTACGTTAAATTTAACTTTACCTCTGAAAGGATTCTCTGCTCTGACTCCCCCCCCCCCCCCCGAAACGATGGTTTGATCGATAAACCGCCGTCCACGATAGTGGACGAAATGAAATGGTTTTTTAAAAACCGGTTGTCGCGAAGTATTCAGTACGCATGCCTGCTGGATTTATCGCCGAGTAGACACAGCGGCAAAATGAGCGCGCGTGCGTCCAACCTGTTCACTCATTTCCATACAAACATAATGGCGGCAATTGCTCGAAGTCGAGCGATCGTAAGTGAAACATGAACTCTTTGAGCTATGTTTTTCGTTGTTTCACTTACGATCGCTCGAATTATAAAATCACTCGACGATAAATTCACTATTGTGGAAAAGATAATTAGTTTGCTAAAAAAGGTATTTGAAAGAAGAGTCTCTCTCGGAATTGTTTTCAAGGTAAAAACCTTGTATCTGTTCCGTGACGGCTTCCCCCCCGCCCCCCCCCTGAAATGAAAACCAAATTCCGGGAATTTTGAATTGCCGAATTTAGGTTTGTATTGGAAAATGATGAGGTGAGCAGTGTATGGCGCACGCGCACTCATTTTGCCGCGTGTGTCCGCCGAACAGTAACGGAGTTAACGGAGCCCACAGTGACAAATGCGCATGCTGTTCTATCTGGCCGCTGGTGAATATTGAGCCCGCATTTCAGCATTCATGATGTGACAACGGGCGTGATCGCGGAGAATTCAAACGTGTTGTAAAGCATCTCATGCAAAAAGCCTTTCTCCTGAGCCTATCGGACGATGTTGTGCTGTTCTGCAGCCCGGAATGCCTCGAGCTAACTACAAACAAAGCAACTTCTGCGGAAAGATCGATGCAAGGTTGATTGGAATAGTTGTCGATGAATCATCGTTGTGTTAATAATTATTATTATAACTTATTAATTATTGTTACAGCACTAGTAAGCCGGGTGTATTTAGAGCAGTTATGTTGAGTACTTGTGAATACCGTATTTTTACAGCGCTAAGGGCTGTAACATGTGACATGTCCATCAGAAGCGAAAGTTGTGTGGTCGCCTTAGTAACGGCTAACGCATGCGCAACAGGAATTGTTTCGAGTCAGAGCAGAGTATCCTTTCTAGAGTAAAGTAAAAAAGGCAAAGTATTAGTACACAAGTAACGTAAAAGGAGACTCTGCTGGAAGCAGGGAAGAGTTGGGAATGCCTAATGCCTATATGTATGAGACTTTTAATCTCTGAGAAAATGCTTTTTGAGTACTGATGGTTTAAAAAACGTCCTCTACAACACTTTCAGGAATCCCAAAATCATTTCTGCTGTGAGACAAATATATCTCAATCAACATGTGCAGAGGACACAGAGCGATGTTAATTATATATGTCTGTAGTTAACAAATAAAAAAGCTTCAACTGTGCCTTGTGCTGTTATAAAGCACGCAGGAAGTGGTGCGAGCACGAAAGAAGTGCAGGGGGGAAAACACGAGCCGATAGTCAAGTGTTTCTCTCTTACTTCTCTGACTGCTCTCGCCACTTCCTAAGTGCTTTATAACAGAAACAAAGCACAGTTGAGGCTTTTTTATTTGTTTTAATGATAAAAATCTATGATTTTACTCACAAATTTGGCTTTATTTTTCAAAAACAAACTCATGCTTTGTCCTCTCATAAAGCATGCGCGTGCACGACTGCTTAAACCAATCAGAGCGCGTGTGAGAATCTCACATGTTATCCATTTTACTGAGTGGAACAATTACCTCATGCAGTGATGTGACAAACATCCTCACCTTTCCCTCAATAGTTTCAATCATGCAAGCCAATAAGATTGATTTGCATGGTTCTATCACAGGCGGACCCATGCGTGCTGCTTATTTTGTCATTCCGCGGTGTTTAAGATGTTTTTTTGGCAGTGGTACTGTGAGGTTGGAGATTTGGTTCACTAGTTTAGATTTAAGTTTAAGACGTTTTAGTGGCGAAAATAATTATTGAACAATACAGATCAAGTTGACTCTTAATCTAAAATAGTGAACCAAATCTCAACCGTCACAGTACGTCTGTAGTTCGTGACCTGAATAATGTAAACAATGACCACTTCAAACATAGGATGGTCCGCCTGTAGTTAGTTGAAATATCTACCAATCAGAGCCCGAGGGTCAGATCTTGACCCTAAATTTCCAGGGTGGCGGGGTTATGGAAGTGAGATTCATACCCTTGGGTGCCTAGAGGGTTTTTTCTCTCGCCGCTTCGCCGCTTAAAGAAACTTATTCGATTGAGGAAATACAAGAAAGAAAACATCGAGGCCCAATAATAGAGTATGAAATTCAAACTATTACTGGGCGATGGACATAAGCTTACGGTAATAATTAACGGATCAAAACTTCGCTGAAGACTTTGAACCTTCTGATCAAGTGTTACCCAATCTGACTGAGGACTTTGAAAATGAGGTGGGACGAGACAGACGTGGACTTCGACTGAATAAATCCAAGCAAATTACCGTAGAATTCGTCAAAAATTGGGACTCTTTCACATGTTTCAGGAGGACGCCAAATGCAAATTAGCTTTAGCATCCAGCCCTCCCGTATGCACACCGTCCCCGGTCCCAGGGCCCTTATAAGGTATGTGAGGTTGATATGTGAGGGGCCTATGTTCTTTTTTTAGACAGCCGTTTTGGTCTGAAATAGGATCTAAATTTTGACCATTTTTGATTCCATAAAGTATTTACAATAATAGCTAAGTATTTACAACAATGGATTACAATAAAAACTATTTACAAGGATTCGGATTACAAATTAAAAACTGTTTTTATCGTCCTTTTAAAAGCATTCGATATTTTGGATTGCTTTTGTTTCATTTTCTCGAGCGTTCCACAGAGATACGGAGTGGTAACATATAGCCTTGCGAAACGAATGTCAGTGTTTGGCTTAGCCACTTGAAGCCCTGCCTAAACTCTCTCCCAGCCTACCTTCGCGACGACCCAATTCGCTTCGTCCCCACTATCCGAGAGGCCTGGAACAGGACTAAACGCAAACGGAACCCATTCATGGGTAGATGAAGTCCATGTTATTACACAGGTGTACTAATTTGGAGGTCTGAAATCGGGTATCGATTTTCTGGGTCAAGGTCTGAAATACAGTATGGAAAATAACTTCACAGGTATTAAAGGGGTTCAAGAAGCAGGCCGCACACACCCAAACCCACCAAAAATTTTAGGAGCTTCCAGTACCCCCCCCCCCCCCCCCCCCCATACAATAAAAGTATTCTACGGAAAGTAATGTTAGCGCCATGTTTGTCCCATATTCAAAAACGGCAAACGGCGGATTTACGCTGTGAAGTTCAATTGCGGCCATGAAAGGAACCAAGATAATGCATTTCAACCCAAACAACTCTTTATTTTCCTTTGAAGCTTTGCTACAATACACCATTGTGTGACTGTCTCCATTTACCTCATTATTCTCATTGCAATCTCGTCAATCAAGAAACGACAAACATCAACAAAATTTGTTCTAAATAATTTAACTCCAATAACAACTCTGAACTGCTCATTCCTGTACACCCCAGCATGTACCTTTGATTAACCCTTTCATTCCCAGAATCAAGCATCAAGTGAATTGTCGTGTTTCAAACCTTTAAGTCTGTGGATGAATCCCTAGTGTGTGACCATCAAATGAAAGCTATTGAGCAGTAGTTTCATGTGGCACTGTTTGTTTTTCCATATCCTGAAAATGCAATTTAGGTTTTTTTACATTTTGAGCTTTGACACTCCTGAGAGTGAAAGGGTTAATAAAATACAACAACTGTGGGTCTATTTCTCTGTTCAGTGACCTTAACATTCTCGAATTCTTAAGAAACATAGAAAACAGCGTTCACAAACAAAAATATAACACCAGTTTTGATCTCCATTGCCCGTTCCGAAGTTCAAATAAAGACTGGGGACGAGTTTTTAAATTTAAATTCAATTAAAAATTGGAGCCCATCACAAGAAAGATCACATTAAAATTAGTCAGTTTACCAAGTTTGAGGTTGTTTCGTTAGATTGCAACCATGTAGAAGGCTTTCAAAAATCAGAAAAATTAGACCCTCAAATAACACACCAAAAAAAAAAAATGCTTATAAAGCCTGATTGCTTATTCATTCAAATATTCTGTTTCATATGATTATCGTAGTGATCATGAAGTAGAGCTTCACTTTTGAACTCTTTCTGACAATCCAGCATTCAACATGTTCTTGCCAAAGTAGCAGTTGCTGCTGAAGTATTACCATTATTATCATAGCAGTACCCTTATTGGCCAGTTGAGAGCCAGTGTAATGCATCTCCTCTTTATGTGTCTTTTTATGTCTCCTAAGATAATCTGTTCGGATAAAGCACTTGCCACAATGTTTGCATTCATAAGGCTTCTTCCCTGTGTGGAATCTTTCATGTTTTTGCAAACTTCCTGTTTCAGTAAAACACTTGCCACACTGTTTGCATTCATAAGGCTTCTTCCCTGTATGGACTCTTTCATGTCTTTGCACACTTGCTGCTTCAGTAAAAAACTTGCCACACTGTTTGCATTCAAAAGGCTTCTCCCCTGTGTGGACTCTTTCATGTCTATGCAAACTTCCCGTGTTAGAAAAACACTTGCCACACTGTTTGCATTCGTAAGGCTTCTCTCCTGTGTGGACTCTTTCGTGTTTGTGCAAAGTTCCTGTGTCAGTAAAAACACTTGCCACACTGTTTGCATTCATAAGGCTTCTCCCCTGTGTGTATCCTTTCATGTCTCTTTGTATGTCCTTTATGGCTAAAACACTTGCCACACCATTTGCATTCATAAGGCTTCTCCCTGTGTGTAACCTTTCATGTTGATGCAAAGTTCCTGTATTGTTAAAAACACTTGCCACACTGTTTGCATTCGTAAGGCTTCTCTCCTGTGTGGACTCTTTCATGTTTGTGCAAACTTCCTGTTTCAGCAAAACACTTGCCACACTGTTTGCATTCATAAGGCTTCTCCCCTGTGTGTACCCTTTCATGTATCTTTGCACCTCCTTTATGGCTAAAACACTTGCCACCACCATTGCATTCATAAGGCTTCTCCCCTGTATGGACCCTTTCATGTTCATGCAAAAGTTCCTGTATTGTTAAAACACTTGCCACACTGCTTGCATTCATAAGGCTTCTCCCTGTGTGGACTCTTTCGTGGTCTTTACATGTCCTTTATGGCTAAAACACTTGCCACACCATTTGCATTCATAAGGCTTCTCCCGGTGTGTACTGTTTCATGTACGTGTAAAATTTCCTGCTTGGGTAAAACACTTGCCACACTGTTTGCATTCATAAGGCTTCTCCCCTGTGTGTACCCTTTCATGTCTATGCAAATTTCCTATGTTAGTAAAACACTTGCCACACTGTTTGCATTCATAAGGCTTCTCCCCTGTGTGCACCCTTTCATGTATCTTTGCAAGTCCTTTGTGGTTAAAACACTTGCCACACTGTTCGCACTCGTAAAGCTTCTGTTGTAAGTTAGCTCTTCCATGTGTCTTTGGGTTAGACATCTTCCTACTGTATGTTGTTTTCTCTCACACCTCTAATCCATGAAGCTAATGAAAAGGAGAAAAAAGGTTTCTAAAATATTAGCACTACACAAGTTTCTGTAGTATGACGTTACTAGGTGTATTGCTATTTTTCTAACAGTGACCTTTGAATGGGAGGCTTGACCACCCCCACCCTCCCACCCCTAATGAGTTTTTTTTAACAGTGACCTATTTATACGAACTGCAATGAAGAAGCACTGTAACCTGAAAGTGAAGTTTTTACACAAAAAATCAAATCCAAACATGTGCCCAAGTATAAATAAAGTGATGAACAAAGAAGCAAGTTATCATGCTACCAAGGAAGGAAAAAAGAAAACAATCAAGCAAGCAACTGAGTAAAGTCTACTACAAGCAAAATGGTTTATACAGGTCAGTGCATACATATAGTTTTAGTAGGTGGTGTGCGAACAACGATCGCTATGCATCATGGACGGTATCCAAAATCTAATCTTGTGCCAAGACTTTGTGGAGTGTACATCTTGTGGGATGCGACTAAGTTGACCAATATTCGTTAAATACGCCGTAAAAATCAGCGATTTTGCTCTATTTTCTATCGAAGAATTTAGAAGAACAAACTGCATCGAGTTCACTGGGAAAATCAGTCTCCTCCTCTTGATAAAAACCTTTGTTCGATGAGCTTCATTATGCATGTAATATGTGTCGGCCTGTCGAGCAATAAACCTATAGAGCGTTTTCACCAAAATAACAAGATGGTTTTGCGTGCGTCAAAAACATCAACAAACTCAGGGATTGTAGAGTAGGTGGAAATGAATATATTCCCCAAATTGTAACTTGGCAGTGTTCATTGCAACGAAGTTATCGGGAAAACAATATTCGGAAAATTACAGAGCTTAGTATGGGTCCGCCATATTGGTGTACCAGTTTGGAACACCAATATGGCGGCCAAAAATGTCAGCGAGAAGAAAAAATGATTTTGCTTCCAAAGTCATGAGTTTTAGTTCGGAATGCTTTAGTTATCATTTTAAACTTAAATTAGCATATCGGAAAATTATTTGAGAAGTGCGAAAATATTGGTTTCTGTAACATTTCAGGTCACATTGAGCCAGGCCGTCTCAAATTTCAAAACGCTTTATCTCCAAAATGAAGCACTCTGCTGGCGCAAACTTTTTCCCAGCAATTAGTGACACTGATGTCTAGAATATACTAAAAGAACAGCTTTGTATGATCAATAGTTTTGAATTTAGAATTTTGATGACGTCACGTGAAAACGCTCTATTGCCCAGAATCGCTTTGTTCGATGATTCAGTCTTCACTTTTTGATTGGCCCCATCACGAGCACGAGCGAACTGAAGGTAAGACGACCAGTTCAGAAATTTTGATGTCTGGGCTCCTGAAATCGATTTTGATCGTCGTTTCTTGCTTGAATCGAAACATTTCGTCAAAAAGAGGTAAATTCAATAGCTGATCTTCAGTTGTATGAGCTGCATGGTCTGCATGATTGGATGAATTGTACTGATGCATTTCAATGTTTTATGTTTATTCACACTGAACTAAATAACAATATGTTATATCAAAACTGGATGCCTGTTATTGTTGTTTTGAGGGTTTTCGTCCCACATATTTTTTTATAAATTGAGCATCACTACCCCTGGTCTCCCCTCTAACTTAACTCAGTAATACTTGGACCTATTGGCTTACAATATAGGAAGTGATAAATCAAATAAAAGAAATACTGCAACTTGTGTATGCTTGTTGTCATTGACAGTTTTATAAGTATGATCCATACATCAGTAATATAGCAGTTTTATAGATAATAAAAGGTATGAAACAGAACATGGCATTTGTGTTTACAAAGCCTGATGCCAGATGGAGTCACCAGAAGAGGAGTTTGGGAGAATTTCATAGTTTCTGTTAGTTCTTTCATGATTGCATCAGGCTATGATGTAAACACATCATTGCCATTTTTAATTTCTTAAACCTCCTGAGGAAATAAGCACGCTATTGCTTATTAAAGGTGTAATGAAATGAGATCAGAAAAACAATTATATTAAGTCTCCCATGGTGTCATTTTTATGATTTTATGAGCAAATCCCTTAGTTCTTTTAGGGATTTTAAGAACTAAAAAAGCCTGGTTCACACTTGTGAGATACATAAGCATAAGCACAAGCATAAGCACAAGCATAACCACAAGGATGTTTACACTTGCTATAAGCACAAGATGGCATACACAAGTAGTGCTTTAGAAATTCTGATGAGCATTGCATGATGGGAGTCACGTCAACAGCCAAATCTTGTGCTTTGCTTATCTCACGCCAGTAAATCATACACAAGTTTTCTTATGCTTATGCTTATCACACAAGTGTGAACCAGGCTTAGCGTGAACCCGGGGACTGCAGTAATCTCATCATATTAACACATTGACTACTAAAGCGGCCATAAACGGCCAAGAAGAGACCACAGACTTGTACCACTTGTGACGTCATCACTTTTCACGCCAGAGGATGTCTTTGATGATCAACGGATAGAGTTGGAAAATGTCTAACAAAGCATGCCTAAACGAGCACGCAACGTTAAATTGGATCAGAGATACACACAAAACAACTTGGATTTTTTCCTCCAAAATCACCAAAAAACGCGACCTTCACTACCATTGACACTCTTTGTCAAAATTCCCTTTTCCCAACGTTTAGGTTAAAACTTTTTCAACGTGAACAACGGCAACTGAAAGGCCAACAAAACCACAAAATAAAATAAGAGAAAAAGGAGAGCAAGAACGGCGCATGCCCAAGGAAAATATTGAATTCGTTGCTTCTACGTAGAAGGGGATGTTACATAAGATTGTAGTTGCCGTGTTTTAAACTGAGTTTTAGACAGTTTGACATTAAACTGTTGAGATAATGGCCAGAAATAGGCATCTGGGATGTCAGATTGCCGCTTTTTGGAAAAAACCCAGTAGTCAATGGGTTAAACAGTCGATTTTTAAGGTCCTGTTAGCAGTCAGCTCTATAATTTTAACTCTCACAGTCACCTTTTACAAAGTCCAAACTGGTGTATTTTGTTTTTTATCTGTATTCAATGGTCACACATGTACATTGGAAATAATAAACACTAGTCTTGAGCATGCAGACTGTAATTTTCACTAAAATCTATTATACAAAAAATAAAAAAAAACGGGTTCAGTCAGCTAATTGCTAAGCAGATGATCTGGAAATTCATGTTCTACATGAAACTCCTCTCAAATTAACTTTCCGTAAATCATTTCCCCCAGAGTAGCTGGTTTTAAATCTTTCTTATTTGACTAAATTCAAACAAATTCATGAAATTAACAATTTTACACAAAGCCAATACATTATTTTATTTTATTTATTTATTAAACATAGGGTCAACCTCTTGTTTTCCTTGTCAAGATTTTTATATATTCATATATTTTTTGTGGCATCTCAGTTGAATGTTATGTTAAATCTCCTACATCTCACATGCTCATCAGGAACCCTGGATAAAACATTGTCCATAATTACATGTACATGATTTTATTGATTCACTTCAGGTTATAAGCAAATAAGCAAATATTTTGAAATTTGTAACTTTAATACAACAAAGAGAATAATAATTATATAGATCTACATCAAAATATTCACTGCTATGTACTATTCACTGCTATGTACTAATATAAAGCATTTTAAGCAGAGCTGGTGACCTTACTATTGTTGGAGAAAAACATTCGCCGCTATTTTGTGATCGCAAGGGTGACACTTCTGGTACATTGTACATGTCACGTCTCCGAAGCCATATTTACTACCAAAACATGTCAGTTTAAATACAGAAAATCTGTGGCAAAACGTGGGGCACGTTGGGGAGCATTTATACCTTGGCTTATAAAAAGCTTTGTAGAAAACACTTTAAACTGGGTTTTTTTTACGGTCAATGGGCAGCATACTAGAAATTATAGCTCTTAACAAAACGGTTCAAATTACATGCGCCTTCAGGGTGAATTTTCATGCTTCACGTTTTGGCTTGAAATAACACATATTGCTTATTTTGTTGACAGAAATACGATTTAACTAAGTATTACTTCTTGCAACTGTAGAAAACGATTTCAGAAAAGAAATATTTATATCGATAAACGAAGCACAAAACTTGTTTAAGTGCCCATAACCTTTTTTTTTTTTTATTTTCTCATCTGAATCCCTAAACATTACCCAAGGAATGTCTGCGAAAACATTTTGCGATTTGCAGAAAACGAATTTTTTATGAATGTTTCAAATCTTCAAAATCCTATTTTTGTTTGGTATACCCGTCCCGCTGTAAGAAGGCTGACGGGCTCACATTTTCCTGAATCTATGTCACAATTCCTTTGTTTTGAAGCCACGTGTTCCTTAATCTATGTCACAGTTCCTTTGTCTGATGTCACATGTTCCTTAATCTACGTCACAGATCCTTTGAGAACCGAGAAGGACCCAGCGGAGACTAAAGCAAATGGTGATCCAAAATGGCGGCAAATTTGAAAGTTTTATAAAATTCGTAAACAATTCGCGTTTTCTGCAAATCGCAAAATTTTTTCACATAATTTCCTTGGGTGATGTTTAGATTCAGATGAGAAAATAAAATAAAAAAAGGTTATGGGCACTTTAAATTTCTCAAGCTTCATCGCCTTCTTGAAAATTCTACATCCACAATACATAGTGGTCGTAGTGCGCCCACCACCTGTAGTTTTGGTTTCTGAAGTATGACAAAATTAGAAGGTCAGGCCACTGAACCCTTCGGCACATTTGTCAGCTGGGCAGTCAGTAAAATCTGGGTCTATCTGTAAAGCCTGGTTTTTAATATCACCCTCACTGCCATCAAAATCTACACAGAAATGATGGGAATGACTACTCAAGAATTTCATTGTAGTCGTTCACAGCTTATTTGACGACTTGCGTCTGGAAATAACCCGGGAAATAATTGGTCGATATTCTGAGTGATCAGATACGAATTTGCCATGCCGCTGAATGCAAAAATGATAAGTCAAGATTTTACCTACAAAAACGACGTGGTTTGATTTGATGGAAAAGCGGGGAAAATAGTCGATTCTCATGAACTCTTTCTTGTCCCCAGGGCTCCCCAGGGGTCCAGCTGGAAAATCTGACTGGACTCTGGACTGGACTGTCGACTAACTTGCAAATTTTGATAACAAGTCTCAAAGTTATAAATTAAACACTTTGCACCAGTCATCGAGTCTCTGGGTTTTATTTCCCGAGTGTGTCCTCTTACAGGAGCTTCGACTGTATAAGAATAGGAGAATAGAAGAATGAGAGAATAGGAGAATCGAAGAATTGAACAATTTTTGCAGAATCAAAGAATTGAAGATTCCTAAACTACCCTGGTCCCAGAGGTTTTATTTCTTCTTTCTTATACTGAATTCAATTGAAGTGAGTCGAAGCGACGTGGCAGAGAAGAAATACAGATGAGTCAAACTCTACACGAACAAGGCGAAAGCCTGGAAGGAAAGCATGCTGACCAAACATGCAGTGCTACACCAAAGTCTAACAGTTCTTTTCAACTTCAAACGTGGTGCGAGCACGAAAGAAGTGCAGGGGGAAACACGAGCCGATAGGCAAGTGTTACTTTCTCTCTACTTCTTGAGTGCTCTCACCGCTTCCTGAGTGCTTTATAACAGAACAAAGCACAGTTGAGGCTTTTTTATTTGTTTTATGATAAAAATCTATGATTCTCCTCACAAATTTGGCTTTATTTTCAAAACAAACTCACGGATGTCATGAGCATTAATTTTGTAAGCTCTCATGCTTTGTACTCTCATAAAGCATGCGCATGCACGCTGCTTAAACCAATCAGAGCGTGTGTGAGAATCTACATGTATCCATTATGGGTGGAAAATTACCTCATGCAGTGATGCGACAAACATCCTCACCTTTCCCTCAATAGTTTCAATCATGCGAGCCAATAAGATTGATTTGTATGGTTCGTTAAAATATCTACCAATCAGACCCTGAGGGTCAGATCCTGACCCTAAATTTCCAGCATGGAAGTGAGATTCATACCGACTGTGCCCAGAGGTTTGTTTTCTCTCGCCACTTCGCCGCTCAAAGAACTTATCCGATTGAGAAAGACAAGAAAGAAAACATCTGGGCCCAACACTATAGTATAAATTCAAACTATCACTGGGCGATGACATATTAAGCTTACTGTAATACAGGACGTTACACATCAATCAAAATCGATCATCGAAAAGCTAATCGATAAGTCGATAGTTGTCGATAATTGTCAATCGATTAGTTCGATTTGTCGATAAAAGTCGATAATCACAAGATTTTAAGGACTGCTTATCGATTTTTATCGATTATTAGTAACGTAACATGAGCAACACAATACGTACTAGCACGATCAACTTTTTTATATATAAGCAGTGAAAGTGAAAACAATATTATTGTAAAGCAAATGCCAATAAATCAAAATAAAAAACTGAATAGTAAATTGTATGTTGTTTGATGACCGAAAGGAACAGCTTCTACATCTCCTCTTCCATATATTATTTATTTTAGAAGGATTTGGAGTATACCTAGAAGCCCTCTTTCTTCAACAAATTGTTTCATTTATCATCGCAATTTATAGCACTGCGTCAAATCAGTTATGCACCATGACTATTTTCATTTACAAATAGACTGTTACTTTATGTTTGGATGACACTGGTATCTTCATGGCTGATCGCCCAGGTCAATTTTTTGACAGTTGTTGGTGAGTGAACATTGCTTACATTTAAAACATTCAGAGGAAAACAAGCTAAGATTAATGTTTTGATGACTGGCAAGAGATTTGGGTACGCTAATTTGAGCAGTACTTTGTAAACAATTGTGTTAATTATTAATACATCCAGCTGTACATCACAATCAGTTATAATCGTTGAGGTTAAACCACTGGGTTAAAAAAGGACAGCGTTCTGGTGAAGGTAAAGATGAACAGATTGTATTTTTGTTTTGTTGCGTTTGAATTGTTTAAGTTGATAAGCGGAGGAGTTCGGTCAGAAGACAACGAGAGATGCAAATTAAATCAGTGATTAAATACATAGAGGTTATTCAGCGCAAAGTTGTGTAATACGGCTGGGTAGTTTTACGAGTCAGTTTTTATTTTTTCGAGCCTTAAGGCGAGAAAAAATAAACACTGACGAGTAAAAATGCCCAGCCATATTACACAACTTTCCGCTGAATAAATTGTTTATTATACGACATAATATCTTTCCAAAAATATAGGCTTTCAACAGAGTTTTCCGTAGCGCGCGGTCAGGGGGACTGAGACCCGTGTAATACGGTCTCATATCTGCTCTCGTCTTTGTGCGTATTCACACTCTAATTAAAATGTTATGTCGTATAATAAACCGCAATATTCATACGTCTACGGGTACTTCTGTGATTCAATCTGCTAATGGTCAGTGTAATGGTGTACTTTTGCTTGAGGGAAAATAATCTTGCTTTATTGTACATGTAGCTTCCGATTTATACAGTACAAAATAAAGTCTGTGTTCTGCAACTGTCGTCTTGTCCCCTAATAGGCTCGATTACTATCGCTTTTTAATTTTGATACTTTTCGATAGAAATCGATACAAATTGATAGAGATCGATTAGCCTGCGAGCAAGCTCTCTTGGCGTTTTTTTGGGGAAAAGAGAAAGAGCGAGGGAAAGAGAGCTTGCACTAATGTCTCAGAAGTTTGAATGCCACCCCCCAAAACCCCCCGCCGTTTCCAGCTTTTGAGCTGTCAAAATTTGGTCAATTGAAACTTCGTGGTCGTCTCAATTTTCTACATAACGCAATGCCTTGTATTCGATCTCACACGCTCGAAAGTCGTTTCTCGAAAAGTACTAAACGGGTCGAATCGAAAAATATCTCTATTGATAGGGGTTTCAAAGCGCAGGACAGCTAGAATATTTGTTCCCCATTTGTTAGAAATTCCGGTCTGAAATTTCTGTTGCAAGATTTTGCATATTTAATTACAAAAGCCAGTGTGTAGTATTTCCCAGTATGCTACGAAAAATGTTGTTTCTCCGGAAACTACCGTACCATTTGACTCGAGAGAGGTCTCTTTGGAAAGCATTTTCAAAGCGCTGAACAGAAAAAATATTTAGTACGTGCCCCTTCGAAGTTTACTTCCAAAAATACCTGAACTAATTTTTCTGCATGAGTGATAAACACTAAAGCGTCATGTTTGCTAAGAAGACATCATCAATTAATTAATTTCCACCAATCAGCATTTCGCGTCGATTTTTTGAGCGCAGATATTCAAAACTCTGAGACATCGTTGCAAGCTCTCTTTCACTTTCCCGCCTCCCCGCCCCCCACCCCCCAAAAAACCCCAGAGAGCTTGCTCGCAGGCTAGAGATCCATAGAAATCGAACTCTAACACCGACCAAAATCGATAATCTCATGAAGTCATGTGTTCGATTTTTATAGATTTCCGATATTTGTCGATTGATTAGTATCAAATTTTATCGACAACGATCGATTTTTATCGACTATCGAAATTATCCGACGTTGTGTAACGTCCTGTGTAATGGGCTATTGCATTTAATATCCGCACCCCCCCTGTTGAGGACCATCAATCGTTCATCACCCCTCAAGAATTCCTAAAACTCTGAGTTCCCCTAAAGAATTCCTTGCTAAATATGGGTCACCCTGAAGAATTCCGGCTCCTCAACCATTGTACCTGTGACACCCCTAAAGAATTCCTTTGATTTGCTCCCTGGTTCCCCTGAAGAATTCCTTAAATTTGTGCCATAGCCCTGAAGAATTCCTTAAATTTGCACCATAACCCCTGAAGAATTCCTTAAATTGCACCATAACCCCTGAAGAATTCCTTTGGTCCTCAACGGGAGGGTAAAATTGTTTTTATGCAATAGCCCAATAACGGATCAAAACTTCTTCGTTTTCTGATCGTGACTGTGGAATGTGGTGCAAAAAGGCAATCTTACCTTCGCTGAAGACGTTGAACCTTCTGATCAAGTGTTACCAAATCTGACTGAGGACTTTGAACTGCGACGAATTTCAGCTGACAACATGAACTTTAGGTGGGACGAGACAGACGTGGACTTGAATAAATCCAAGGAACTTTCACATGTTTCACGAGGACGCGGAGGACGCCAAATGCAAATTACTTAGCATCCAGGCCTCCCGTAGGCAACCGTCCTCGGCCCCAGGGCCATCTCTGCACGGGTTAGCCTGCGAGCAAGCTCTAATTAATTTCCACCAATCAGCATTTCGCGTCGATTTTTTGAGCGCAGATATTCAAAACTCTGAGACATCGTTGCAAGCTCTCTTTCACTTTCCCGCCTCCCCGCACCCCACCCCCCAAAAAACCCCAGAGAGCTTGCTCGCAGGCTATGCACGGGTGGGGGGGTGGGGGGGACTCCGTTATAAGGAGTGTGCGGCGCCAAAGGGTATGGTTTTTTAGCAGCCGTTTTGGTCTGAAATAGGATCTAAATTTTGACCATTTTGGTCCGGAAATAGGGTATGTTCTGTGCACTCTGGCCTACAATTTGATTTGGCTTTTGGACGAAATTATTTTCTGCCATTAAATTGAAGCCCTTCTCAAATGTTTACGCAAACGGAAGCCATTCCTGGGTAGCTGAAGTCATGTATTAGACAGGTGTACTACTTTGATAGGTCCGACGCAAGGTATGGAAAATAGGGTAAGGGTCATCAAATGAAACTCAAGCCTATCAGACCATAACGAGATGAAACAATTGCAATAAACAAGCCATGTTGTCACGGGTCTGTACCCGCGAAAGCACTTCGTTCTGTGTTTAACGAGTTAAATATGCAAGCTGATCCCACTATCGCCCCTTGATTGCTGGAAGTCGCGACCAGGGGTACTTTCTGCGCCATCCCCCCCCCCCCCCCCCCCTCACAGGCCCACAGGCCCCCCGTCGTTTCTCGAGTTAGCCTTTTGTCACGGAGATTAATTAATTAATTGAGAAGCGTTTGTTATTCCAATGGGGAGCCAAGGTATTGATTTGAAAATAAATTTATGTTCTGAAGTTTCGCGACTTTCAGTGTTGCCTTGATGCGGGCACAACCATGTTTTCGGAAAAATTAAAATGTTTGGAAATGGGGCGTCTTCGCTGTTGTCTTTTACGTCTCAAAACGGGCGGCATTTTATTTTAGAGTTAAATAAAATTAATGGGCTCCTGCAGGCTCCGGATAAAATATAGTCCAGACCACTAAGCTAATCTCTCTTGAATTTATTGTTGAAATAAAAGATGACTACTATTTTGTTAAATAGTTGTTCTGTGGAGTGCTCTGTTTCGCTTGTCACGGGAACAAGTGAGTCGTTCTCGCCAAATACTCGTTACGAAGCAGCCGAAGGGTTTCCGATTCTTATCGCCCAATCAGAACACAGCACGAGCACTCGCAACGCCGCACGTCAGCTTCTCGGTTTAAGATACGTCATAGTGCCGGTTACTTAGCAACATCCCTGCTGACAATCGCTGGCGTCCCCAGCGCCTTCTCAAAATGGCGTCCAATCGGCCGCCACTTTGAGAAGGTCCTGGGGATGAGGTTGTCCAAGCTTTTACTCTGGCCTTAGCCAACCGATTTGTTCGCGGAAAAAACTGGTGAGAAAAAAAACCCGTTATATCACTAACAATTCGAAAAAAAAAAAAACGAAAAACGCTTCCTTAGAAATCGATTTGCCGAAGAGTGAAACTTCTGTTCTCGATAAAACTATTTTCGTCGAGAGTTGTTCGGCACAAAATGAATGCCTTACATTGGCCGCCATTAACAAGTACTTCCAGGTGCTCAATAAAACTAGCCACGTAACTATGGTAACGTGACGACGCATCCGCGGTTCTTTGCAGCAATGTTTTGGCGGGAAAATCTCGAAAGAGGCGGGAAATCACGCTGCTGAATGCTTCCACTTCTACGGACACGTGATGGTCACTGAGGCAAATCGTCAACGGCTTGTAGTAGTGCCCTATAGTGTATTTGTAATGAGGATTTGTGACGACGCAATACGAGCACTGACCGTAAATGCCGTTTTGATCTTGTACAAGAGCACGGTAGCATGAGCCACAACCAATGTACACTAATTTAACAAGCTTCTTTTTCAGTTGATCTCTTACGGATCCGTTTTGGTCTAAAATGATGACCTCATCTTCACAGTGAAATTGTAACGAAGAAATCCTAGCTCCTACTTCGGCCAAGCCCGTGTACTTCGCCTCCAGCAAATCACGCAGGTTTGCGAATTTCTTCGCTTCCTCGCAATCCTCGGCACCTTCGTCAAATCGCGACATTATATAATGGGCATTCTTGTCTTTCGGAGACAGTTTTGACTTTGTTGATCTTGGCGTCGAGTGAAGAGACACACACCCACTTTCACTGCTGTACTTGGCCGTGAGGAACTGGAATTCCCAAACTTGCCCCAGTCCTTCTTGTAGCTGGTTTATCCACGCGGCCTGCCTGCCCCAGAGGAAGAGCTCTATTTTATCGCTCGGCCGCTCTGCTAAAACTGTGTGACAAAACAGATAAAATATTTAAAATATATATCGTGGCTTTTCTGAACAAAACCAAAAATGAACAAGGATCTGGTTAAGATTGGGGAAGATTGAGGCGAATTGTGATAGATGAACTTGAAACATTTACGGAATTTTGTTCACGATGCATCGTCACGGATGACGCAGCTTGAAAAATGTAGCCTAACTTTTTCAAGTTCATCGTTCGTAATCCGTCTCAATCTTCCCCAATCTTAACCATCCTTGTTCCTTTAGGGTTAAATAGCACCTTTTAGGTATTTTTCTACCTTAATAAACTTAAAATTAGTGATATGGGGACTTTGGGGGGGGGGGGGGGGGGGGTTAACAAATTTTCTGGCAAGATTTTTGTTTGGGGGTAGAAAGATGTTGGCAGGGACTTTTTTTAGGGTTACATATGCAACAAACACTGACAGGCTCTGACAGTAACACTTACCTGCTGTAATTTTAGTCAGCTGTTGTCCGCCAAACCGATAAGTACTCGATGACGAAGAGTTTCTGTGAATGCTAATCAGACGACCCCTATAGTGAACCAAGGTGTTATCGCGTAGTTGAGGAATTTCAGTAAACTCAACACTTTTCTTTGTATGATACGTAACAAGAAGATAAGGGTGTTCTGACCTAACCCATCTAACAAGGGCATCAAGTCGTATTTGCGAAACTAACTTTAGACAATTGTTTGAGAGAAGGCCTTTGGGTTGATGAAGGTTATAGAAACCCGAGTTGAATGTGGTCTGCGCGACATATTCGTCCCGCCATTTTCCAATCTTCATTGATGTAGCAACAGCAAAATCTCCCGGGGTTATTTTATCAGTCCATTTCGATGCTTCTCTCCATAACGTTATCTTAAAACAAGATTTTGATTCATCGGCGATGACCAGCGAAGACAGAGCTACAAAGCTGCCAGCATTTACACCAGATTTCACCTGAACTTCTCGAGTATCATTCACTTGATGAACGACAAAGAGTATGTTGACAAACAAATTTTCTTGGGTACATTCTTTGAGGGTAGTAAGCTTCTCACAAACTCTTGGTACGGCCGTGAAATCACACAAGGGAATCCCAAGTTCATGACTATTGCCGAGACTTGTCGTCGGAGAGACATCGGAAATCCCTCGGGAAGTCGTCGGTTTTAGGTTTTTCATTCCGCTGGTTCCTTTGTTAACTGGACTACAACTGTTACTTGAAGTAGACGGGCATTTGTCTTGTGTGTAAATGTCCTCCATCGTCAACCGATGTGTGTTGGTATCGCAATCAAAATCTAGAATTTCGTCAGTCTTCCTCTTAACGCCTTTATTGTTGCCAATTCTAGAAATGCTACAACTTTGAGTACTGTTCTCAACAAGGAGTTTTTGACTTGCAGATCTTATATCTTCAAATTGTCTCTGTAAATCTTCCTTGTTTGTAAGGTTTTCAGCTGGATCAAACCCAAATGATGATGACTCAAAAGGCAGAGACGAGCTTTCACTGTTCCTAAATTCACTTTCCAGATAAAAACAGACCGACTCCTGGATTTCTAGAGGGTCATATTCGAGCCTGATGTCACTCTCATCAGTGAGATCAAAATCTTTACTGTTGTTACAGCTTTGTTGATCACAGGCAACAAATGAGTTTCCACTTAACTGTAACATTGATTTTCTCCAACAAATGCCTTGACTTTCTATAAGAAAATGAAACAGAGAAGAAAAAGAATGACGATTCTAATTTGAGCAGTCTCATGACTTCACTGAGCTGGGAAGATCTAGACCAGGAATGAGTGGGGGGGGGGGGGGGGGGAGTTTCCTGTTAAATTTTCTCTTGGTTATAATGGTAGCCTACAGGCATAGAAAGGGGAGGGATGAGGGGAGTTCGAGCTTGAGGAAAGAGCGCGAGGAGAGAGCATGAGGAGAGAGTGCGAAGCGCAATTGGCGGGGAGAGGACATCAACCTTGTCGCAATAAAATTGAAGACCCCCCTCCTGATCTAGACCCAGGGGGCAGGGATAACTGATAAGGAACTGACAGGGATGCTCACTGTACCACTTAGTCAGGGAGACTAAACTTACCGCCCCTTCCATTGTGGTTCCTGCCTCTTTGTGCTTTTTCTATTGCAAAATATTACACAATGTTGCAATTTTTTTTCCTATTTCTCCCGGTTCCTGCCGAATCCTGCTTCCCACCCTCTCTTCTCCCACCTCCCATTCCCTTTACTTCCGGGTTCCCGCCCCCTGTCCCCCCCCCCCCCCCCCCCACCTTAGGGGTTTAAAATTCCAAATATCCACAGTTATACGTACTTTGCAAACCAAAATATTAGCACAATACAGTCAACTCTTTCCAAGACGGCCATCATCGGAACTGGCACCAACTGTCCATATTATAGAGAGTTTAGATACAGTGAAATGACTGAAAAACGGCATGCAGGGACCAACACCAGGTGTCCGTCTTATAAAGGTGTTTTTTTTTTACTATCATCCCCACCCCAGGGAAACATAGTGGATAGTTGGGAGATTCTTAGGGGTTTTATTAGTGCTGTTTTATTTGCAGATGGCATTGCTTTCTCACTCGCTTTCTCTTATGTAACCTTTAGCAGGGGTTGTACTTTGCTACCTTCCCCCAAATGTGTGGGGAATTTGATGTCTAATGAACTTGTCATAGCTCTCTCCTCCGCAGAGGCTCATATGGGGTTTTAGGAGAAATCCGCTGAACATAGTGTGTGCAGGCGCAAGTAACTGGTGGTGGATCAACGCTCTCTCCGGGTTTTCCTGCGCCTGCACTCACTTCACTCAGCGCATTCTCCCCACTCCGAAACCCCATATGAGCCTCTGCAATCTCGTACCCAGAGTCAATGGTCTCCTCGGTCAGCGGGTCGTCGCCAGGTTAGACTCTGGGGGAATGGAATAAATATCGAATTTTTTGATTGGCTGTCTCGTGTAACAAACAATGGCCGTTACACCAGATTTCTGGTATTCAAAATTCCATTCCCCCAGAGTCTAACCTGGCGACGACCCGCTGACCGAGGAGACCGTTGACTCTGGGTACGAGATTGGAGCCTCTGCGGAGGAGAGAGTTATGACAAATTCATTATTGACTGCATGTAGCGCTGACTAAACTGCAACTGACATAGTCTCCTTCGCAGTCATTATTTGGGTCGTCACGTAAGAGATTACCCTTGCGTGATGACACAAATATAAACGGCTACGAAAAGACGACAACTGACAGACCTGGGAGTGACACAGTATAAAAGCCTTAAACGTAGGCCAAGTTAATTTTCCATATTTTACTATGAAAGGAATTGACTTACCTTTACTTTTAACGTTTGACCCTTTTTGCATGCAATCTACGCATACAATCGGGCCGGTGAATATGAGAACGTTGGGCGTTTTTGATAAATCGCGATCCGCCGACCGATCCGCCATATTGGATTTAGGCCAGCAGTATCAAGGCAATGTTTATGCGCGCAACAGACGCTTTGAAAAGCACCGCTGACTAGATAAATAGCAGGAGCACGTATGGAAAGATGGAAGCACATGTGCAAACAATTCAAGAACATTTTCGGGAAATTAATCGTCGGAAATGAGTACAAAAAAGGGAAATAGCCCGAAGAAAGCCCAAAGACATCAAAACACGAAATCTTACAAGAATGATCGTCATGATACAAGCAAGAAGACCAAGCAAATCAACAGTTTGGTGGTCGGTGGAGTTTGCGCAAGATGCCGGGAGATCATAGAATGGAGAAAGAAATTCAACAAGTACAAACCGCTTGCTACTCCTAAAAAGTGGTAACTTGCTTTTTTGTATAGTTTACATTTGTAGCTTTCAGTATCTGTCGTCAAAACACCAAGTGACTTCTCCCCACCCCCCACCCCCCTAAAAAAATTACTTCTCCCCCCCCCCCCCCCATCATCTTCTTCACCTTAGCTTGGGGTGATCATCCTCCCTATATAATGGCCTAGCAGGGTTCGCAGGAGGAGCATGCTGTGGCATAAATAAAATACAATTCAGCGGTACTTGTATATTCTGCTGGTCAACGCTGTTTGATCTCAATTTATCCAGAGGCCCTTCAGGGTAGTGGGAGACACATGTACAGTGGCTGAATGATGTGTTGGATTTGGATCGAGCTAGCCTGCGAGCAAGCTCTCTGGGGTTTTTTGGGGGGTGGGGGGCAGGGAGGCGGGAAAGTGAAAGAGAGCTTGCAACGATGTCTCAGAGTTTTGAATATCTGCGCTCAAAAAATCGACGCGAAATGCTGATTGGTGGAAATTAATTAATTGATGACGTCTTCTTAGCAAACATGACGCTTTAGTGTTTATCACTCATGCAGAAAAATTAGTTCAGGTATTTTTGGAAGTAAACTTCGAAGGGGCACGTACTAAATATTTTTTCTGTTCAGCGCTTTGAAAATGCTTTCCAAAGAGACCTCTCTCGAGTCAAATGGTACGGTACTTCCGGAGAAACAACATTTTTCGTAGCATACTGGGAAATACTACACACTGGCTTTTGTAATTAAATATGCAAAATCTTGCAACTGAAATTTCAGAGCAGAATTAATAACAAACGGGGAACAAATATTCTAGCTGTCCTGCGCTTTGAAACCCCTATCAATAGAGATGTTTTTCGATTCGACCCGTTTGTACTTTTCGAGAAACGACTTTCGAGCGTGTGAGATCGAATACAAGGCATTGCGTTACGTAGAAAATTGAGACGACCACGAAGTTTCAATTGACCAAATTTTGACAGCTCAAAAGCTGGAAACGGCGGGGGGTTTTGGGGGGCGGCATTCAAAATTCTGAGACATTAGTGCAAGCTCTCTTTCCCCCGCTCTTTCTCTTTTCCCCAAAAAAACGCCAAGAGAGCTTGCTCGCAGGCTAGGATCGAGCAGGTTCTAGCAGTCTGGCCAGGGTCATTGTGATGTGTTCTTGGGAAAGACACCTTACTCTCACAGTGCCTCTGTCCATGCCAGTCCCAGCAGTATACATGTAAATAGGTACTGGCGAATTGTCAGGGAAAGCTGGGGGGCTGCCTTGGCTAACAATACTTCATGCTATGGAAACCAGAGTAAAGCGCCAACCTGATAAGTCACCAAAGCTTGTAAAAAATATTTTATATTAACCTTTCAGGGGAGTCAAAAAGTTGCCAACTATGCAAACTTTCTACTTTAACTGTAATTTGAATCAGAGGTGACCCATATTAGGGGTGGCTAATGGTAAATTCAAGACATTGCGAGATGGCGAGACTAGTGTTTTTCTCTGCAAGCCCGAGACTTTTTGAATTTTTAGATTGCGAGACCGAGATCAAGTGAGTCATACAGAACCGCTCAAAAGACAAGACTGTGAGGCCCTGTAAAATTTGACTAAAACTTTGTGAGACCCATATATTTTTAAAGACCATTCACCACCCCTTATCTTTCATCTTGCTTTCTTTTTGGTCTTCTATTGAGGTTCGTATATAAATATTGTTGATTATCCAGATAATTATTAGTAATCAGGTTTTAAAATTGACCACAATAGACTTGACTAATAACAATAACTACATTGTTTTGAAATCTGTGTACAGTGTGAGATGCGATCAGAAGTCAATCAAACACGCTTACCACACAGTGTGCAGTAGATGTGCACAGCAAGCAAAGGTGTGCGAAAAATGTGGACAGTCCCAAGAGATAGTGGCAAAGTAAGAAACAAGTATTAATTTTTATAGATACAAAAATCCACAAAAATATTTATTGTTTTGTGGTGCATCATGCCATTACCACTCTTAAAAGTTTTTGTTTAAACTGCAACATCTGTGATGTGACCAAGCTTCTGACATATATTTGGACCTATCAAGCTTGGTCTATAATGATTTAGCCATATATTCAACATAACATTACCTGTAACATGTTTACTGATCAAGTGTATTAATTTATGTTTAAGATCTGAACCAACTCCAGCAGAGAGAGCCTCTGAGGACAGTGCGTTACAACAAGAATTAACAGCTATGACAGAAAGACAAAGAAGTAAGTCACCACAGTCATGTTTACATTGTCTGTATTCATGAATAATTTTATTATTATTGACATAAATTAATGTATACAACACTAATTAAATTATATAAACACTATTTTGAACTTGATTTTTAAATTAATGTAATTTAACCATACAAAATTTCTTATTTAAGATATATATGACATTATTCATCCTCGGACACCCAGGGGCAGATAATTGGGGTGGGAGGAAGATAACATTCGTGCATGCGATAATCAACTTGAAAGCACACACAGATTTCACCCGTTTTATCTTCATCCGGCACCAATTATCTGCCCCATGGACATTATTTTAACTAAAATTAATTCTTGCAAGATGAAGGCAATGCCCTAGTACACCTTTTCAGAGCCACATATACCTGTACTTGTAAAATAATGTTTTTTTAAATGACTATCAGAAATATAAAATTTGAGTGTAAATTCATTTGCATGAATTCCTTACAGGAACATTCTTTAGGCATGTTGAAAAAGGAAACAGAGATGAAACAACAGAAAGTGCCAGTGCCTCACATGACGACCCTGCAGCACAACCCAGTACAAGCACTACATCAGATTTATCTGCCAGTGAGGATGATGATGAACTGTTAGAACCTCATGAATCAATAGCTGACGAACTGGGCTCTTGATACTTATTTTCGTGGGCACTTAAAGTGCCTATGAAACGAAATGAAAAGTTGCCAAAAATAGTCCTATGGTATTACTGATAATGTTTTGAATGTTAATTTTTTCCATCGTACCTTTACTTTTCCCCTCGACCTTCGCAAAGACACGCTGTCGTGGGAGACATTTGCTCGCGCGGCCATTTTGATTTGATGGAGTCACAGGGTCTGCACATATCTCTAGCAGTTTTTAAAAGTCAATAGATACAGTGGAGAACTAGCGGAGTTGGAATCGCTTTCTAACATCCTTTGGAAAGGTCAAAAGCCCGCTTGTTCTTTGTACGATCGTCTGGTAAACAGCCTCATGCAAACCCTGTGACGTCATAATGCGAACTAACTCATACCCAGTCTACCAAAAATGTGTCCCCTTTAGTTACGGCAAATTTGGGATGTTTGAGACCATATAATTTCTTTTTTACACTTTTCTAACAAATTCCACCTCTATTTGTTTAATTTCGGTACCCAAATGTCTTTATTTCTCAAAAAAAAAAAATTTGTTTCATAGGCACTTAGGAGGCACTTTAATTTCATGAAGAGGCAAATTTTGCAAGACTAACACTTAAACTTCGCAATTTGGCAGAAAAGTTGTGTTAAAAGGAAGTAAATTTCGCTAATTTTTGCGATTTTTCGCGGGTCTTTAATTTGCGATTTTTTTTTAAATTGGGAAAATCGTGAAAATTAAGTACCGCGAAAATAAGTACCAATAAAGGTAATCAGAAGCTTATCACCTAGATAGGTGATAAGCTTCTGAGGTAATACATTGTATATTTTTCTCAATTTTAAATAATTTTATTGGCACTGTAATATCTTTGAATGAAACTTATTCGTCAATCAGTGACATAGCTATTCGGAATTATTTTTAATTTTTTTTTTTTTTAAGTTCTCCCAGCAGGCGTTGAACCCATGACCTTTCATAGGCTGGTGTGTGGAAGGTTACTGGTTTGACTCCTATTGGGAGAGCTTGGAAAATTGTCCAAGTAGCTACGCCACTGGCTGCTAGATTTCTTTGTCATCGTGTCTGTTGTGACAAAGCTCTTGGCATATGACAATGTTATTTATTTTCAATACAGTTCTTGAGGGTGGAAAATGCGTCAAAAGGATAATTTCTAGACATTTAAAACTCTTTACACTGTAAGAACCCTATAGCTACTAACTGTAATAGTTTTTATTACCAGATGTAAGTCTGAATGGAAGACGGTGGTACAGTCTCTATGATCATACCACCTTGTTCGTGAATTGTCAGTGCAATTTCCTGGTCATCTGTGTTGAGTACAATAACAACCGTCGAGGCAGAAGGTCCAGGAGTAGTGAACCCGATGAACTGAAGGAAGATTCTTCACTTGCTATCACTTCAATTCTCTGTGAGCCTGGAGGAACAAACTTGCTAAAATGGCCAAGATGATAAAACATTGGCTGCAAATAATACAGAAATAAAACTTGTTAAAAGTTGTTCAAACGCTGTAGTCTCTATTTTCTTGGCACATTCTCGTTTGTAAATTATTATTCTTCTCTAAAGGAGCTATGTCACAATATTTTAAGTCATTTTTCTGAAGAACAAAATTACTTTCGAATTAAAGGAAACCTCAAAATAATAGACTAGAAACACACCAAAGAGGTAATAATAAACCAAACAGGAACAAGGATGGTTTAACGACCGAGGAAGATTAAGACGGATTGCGAACGACGAACTTGAAAAAATTGGCGTATTTTTTCAAGATGTGCCATCCATAACATACAAAAAGTAGCTCCTTTAACAAAGAGCGATCTTATTTATGTTACTTAGTGTTTTATTACCTCCTCATTGGAATAAATTTAATTATTTATGAAAATCAAATTTAGTCTGACATACTTATACAGTGGACAGTGGAACCCCATTAATATGGACACCTACGGGTAAAGGGGTCCTTTAAAATAATAAGAAAATGACTGACTGAGCTTTTGTTCAGGCCAAAATAAAGTGGCCGTAATAACGAGGTGGCCGCACTAACAGGGTGGCCATAAGGCAGGGTTCCACAGACTGTAGATTCAATAATTTGACAGTGACTAGTCAGCCATTTAGCTATAGTAGCTGTAGCAAATGTGAGATGAATATTTAATATTGAATGCGACATTTCCTTTTGAAAAACCATTACATTTACAGACGTTTGTATTGTTGAGTTGCCACCCACTTATTACTACAGTACCTGTTTGTAGAATAGTCCATTCTCGGCATCAACAATAATCGGTGAATCAACAAAGTTCTTCACCCAGTTTGGTCCTCCTTGCATGTTAAGAGCTAGGTTCCAGTCCACCCATCCAGTAGACCAGTTTGATAAGTCCTAAAACACGATTCAGTGTTAAATGACATACCGGTTGTTCTAGCCCACCCCAGTTGTAGTTTACTTTCTGAAACTTACCCTCTCCTCCCCTACGCCAACCAATTCATCGATATCTGGTCTCAAAAATCGACGGTGGGCACTCTACATTAAGTAACACTGTTCAGGGTATACATAGCAAGGCAGACTCAATCCCCCAGCTCAATCTCAGCTTTATAATTCAGTCGGCAAACAGTTGAACATTAAAATGCAACTACAATGTACCGTCAAAGCTGGCTTCTCCATTATTATGACTGGTCTATGTTTGTTATACTGTACATGTATGAGTGGAGTGGTGTTTGAATGGGCAGTTCTATTTAGACTTGGCTGCTTTAATTAAGCAAGTACTGCAGTTGTGTGTGTGTGGGTGGGAACCCAGGAGTACTTAAGTAGGAAATCTATGGGACATGCAGGGAAAGAGAGGAAGGAAGGAAGAAATTGGGAAAAAAATTGCAACATTTTTGTAATAGAAAAGCACAAAGAGGTCTATCAAACACATTAACTTGTCAATATTATTATTATTATTATTCCTATTTTAATAATATTAATAAATTGTAAGTTTTATACATGTAGATTAAATTATTAATAATATATTATTAAAATTATTACTAAGTACCTCAATGATACTGTGGCTATACTGATTCCCTCTAGACCAGTCCCTAAACGGACCCTCAGAGGTTTAGAGAGCTCCCCAGCACAAGCTTCAGTGGCAAGAATAAAGTAATCAGGAAATCTAAGTAAGGAGGTAAACAAAACATACCTCGATGATACTGTGGCTGTACTGATTTCCTCTTGACCAGTCCCCTAAACTGACTCTTGGCGGTTTAGAGGTCTGGGGATCAGCACAAGCTTCAGTGGCAAGAATAAAGTGATCAGGAAATCTGAGCAAGGAGAAAAACAAAACAGGTTTCTGCATCAGTATTCAACAAACCCCATGGAGAGGGATCATTGTCTGTTACCGAAGCCTTTGGAAGGAGGGGGGCAGTCTCAGACTGTACTCCAAACAAGATGGGATCGATGCTTGTTGGAAACTTTGAAAAACGTTTTTAATAGTTAGTTATCAAGTCGAAGTTGATAAAGGTAATTTATAATTAACCCCCATAGTGAATTTAGGAAAGCTGACGTTTCGAGCGTTGGCCCTTCATCGGAGGCAAAGTGAAGGGCTAATTTAACGCTCGAAACATCAGCTTTCCCAAATTCGCTACAGCAGTTAATTTACCTTTATATCAACTTCAAGTTGATAACTAACTAGTGTTTTACTTGCCCGCCGATGCAGCACAACAGTTTCATTTGAAACTTACCATAGCCTGCGTGGCAGGCATAGAATTATGGGGAGGGATGAGGGGAGTTCGAGCGTGAGCATGAGGAGAGAGTGCGAGGCACGATCGGCGAGGGTGGGACGGGAACATCCCTAGCCTGCCGATCGTGCTTTGCGCTTCGCGGAACTCCCGTAATCCCTCCCCTATTTATATGCTTGGCTGCCTCACACTCAGGCTATTGAAACTAATCACTTGGAAAAAAGTTACCTAGTAAGAGGTACCATTCTTGGGAGGTTAAAGTGGTACCAAACAATAATATTATTATTCTAATTAGGATTCTAATGTATCGTGTATTCATTTCAGATTATAAACAAAACCTGGTCCACTGAAACAAATATTTAACGAAATTGTTGTCCTTGACGATTTAAAGCCCTACAGTATGTTTTCCAGATCATACATGTAAATCACCTGTTGTGTACATCAGTGAGGACTGTAGCAGGAATGTACGTATCCCAATACCAGTGCACACCAATTCCAGCAACATACTTAGCCGCCACTGGATCACTAAGAATCGTATCTGCCCAGGACGACAAAAATGGTCGCTGATCATCAAGCATAATTATTTTGACATCAGCATGACCTCGCGCTGACAGCACTGGCCCCAAGTCTTCCTTGATGAAATCTCTTTCCATTTCAGCTGTATATCCCATACACTGGAAACTAAAACTGTCACAAAAAGTACAGATTAATAATTTTATTTAATTAATTATTCTTTAGAGCACTAGCTCCTTAATTTCAAAGAGTTGTGGGAAATCACAAGAAAGGTCCACACTTTCACAGTATCGCTTCATGTAGCTTTATTAATGTAGATACATGTAGCAACCATCACAAAATCCCGAAAAAGAATCACAGAAATATATAATTCTCACTCTTATCTTCCCTGCACTCCAGACATAAACAGAACACTCATTGGCTAGAAAGCTCTTTCCAGACAGGTCACTCAAACCACACCCAAGCACAGTCAATCGCTCCTTCATGCATGACTTGCGCACACAAACAAAGTCACACAATGTCACGCTATTTATAATACCGTAAACACTAGCGTGCGGCTTATAAGCCGCACTCGTCGTAGATCCGCACCCTGAGTTTAGTTTAATAATTTATTTATTAGATAGTTTCTGACAGAGTGATCAACATCTAAGCTGAGCTGCAAATAATATTTAGTCAGTCATCATCGGACAATGGCTGACCAAAATTTGCCCACATCTGACGAAATCCAAACTGTGTGTCTGGACAATTATTTTATTGTCAATGGACCTTTTTATTGTAAATACCAGAGACACTCTGTCTGCCGTGGATAAAACTTGGGTAAACCTTCCAGTATAAAGATAGGAACAAGATGATTGAGTTATGAACAAGTATGAAGACAAACTAACTGCTTTTAGAATTTGTTTCTTGAACGTAAATATGTCTGACCACTCTTTGTTTTGTCAGATTGACTTATTTGGACAATTACGTCCTATAAAAAATATAATATTTGCAGCCCTGGATATAATATATATAGGTTACAAGTCAGAATCAATAAAACCATAAAATCTACAGCCAGATACTGCATACTATTTACAATCCTTTGTGACTGGATCCTGATTTGCATACAAGGTGGGTGGGCCCTGGAGTAAAATGCTAGGGGTCGTTGGATACTGGTTTATAAAATTTCAAACCACAGACAAAATTAATTTAATCTACATAATGTACAGCATTAGGAAAATTCCAGAATGCTTTAATACGTACAATGGAAGAAATCCATCTGATGGTTCATTCTGCACTGTTACTGCCCAGATATTTACTCCTTTCTCCGTGTAGGCCTCAATAAACTTGGCAAAGTACAGAGCCCAGGCTTTATGGTATTTATCCCCTGCCTTGCCCTTTAATTGTCCAAACCCGGTCATCTTGTCATTTGTTTTCATCCATGCTGGGGCAGACCATGGACTTCCAAAAAACGTGATATTTCTCTTACTTGTCTTCATTGCAGTCAACATCAGTGGGATTTTAAAATTCAAGTCTTCTTCTGCCAGGCTGAAGTTTGCCATCTCAAGATCACCAACGTGGTCATTATAGGAGTAGGGTCTTGTAGAGAAATCACAACTGGCCATGGGGATGCGTCCAATAGCATACTCGATACCATCCTCGGAGAAATATGAAGAAAGGAGTTTCTGCCTCAAGGTTGCGCTGATGTTGTGAATATTAATAGTGGCAGCATCTGAATGTTTGAACATTTAGGAAGTGAACAAAATGTTAAATATATAATGCAATATTTTTTATTTAACAAAATAAACGCATGATAATGGTCTTCTTTTGTCTTGCTTCCAACAAAAGAGAATGCTTGGTTGATTTCTTTTGTCAAATTTTAGACAAAAGAAATTATATAAATGCTTCCTATTTTGACACTTGTTGCTACATGTTATATAAAGTACTAGCCGTAACTAAGGGCAATTTCTTTGTAATTATAGGTATTTGACAAAAAAGAAGTCTGCATGCCAAAAATTACACGATTCTGAGCAAAATTTCCACAGTTTTAAATGAGTTGGGGGGTTGATGGGGTTTAAAAGGCTCCCAAGGGAAATTTGTAAAAGGGAGAGATATAACTATTAAATAAAATTATTTCCCTCTCCATGATCATGCATGATTTATCTTGATTTATCACGCAGATACTAAACTGAGAAGCCTAATTTGCGGTGGAGAGCTCTGTATGTAGTCACTAGTCTAAATTTCAAATTGTACCATACTTATTTGGCTGTTGCTTATTGGCTATTGCAGAAATTGAAAACATTAAGGCTTGCTGTAATATATTTTTCCTGTTGTGTGAGCTTGTATGACACTTTAGCTCATCTCACTCATGCACAGTGGCAGATATATAACTTATAATTATATTAATATAGCCTGCAAATGCAGCCAACATCTGTCATTGCTCTGACATCATCACTTTGTACATTTCTCAAACAGATAGAGAAATTCTCTTCTCACCTCACCTCCCATTCTCCATGCTCTGTTGCACATAAGGCCTTCAAGAGAGATTCTCTTGAAAAACATACAAAGTGATGGTGAACGGTGGAGGAATTACTGCTTTCACACGCTATGGTAGGCTCGATTACCAGCCGCTGTTCGGGAAAATGAGCCCACGCTCATCCCCCGAAGGCACGGGGAGGAACAAGACCGGACTCGAGATAGCGGCGGAAATCGAGCCTAATGCTATGGTGGAAGCTACAATAATTTATTAGCCCCCAGACAAGACAACTGCCGCACCAACCTCATTCCCAGGGTCTCTCTTCCCCCGCAGAGAGACCCTGGGAACGAGGTTGCTGCCCCACCCCCCTGAATCAATCCCTCTGCAATGCTATATTTTTTTTCTAGATTGCCAGGTGTCTGTCCTATTTGATCACATGCAGCACCAAGAGGTCTTTGTGAAAATTGCGTACAACTGTAACTTCACAATTCTCTGATGCTTTAAAATACCTGTAAATGCGCCTCCAAAACCGAGTATATTTTGAAACGTGACGCTTCTATTCACGACCAACTGCGCACCAGTTTGGGTTGATTTCAAGTCCAAAGTCTTGTTGAGCTTTGCTGTCTTCAAATTGAAACGATCTCCAGCTTTACTACTCGTGTAAACTGCGTATTCTTCGGTGGGGAGTGGACTTCCTTCGCCGAACGAGTCGCAGTCATGCTCAGAGCAAACACAAACAGTTCCTCCGTGTCCAAAATCTTTACTGATGCACGTGGAATACTTCGGTGGGGATAAAGCGCTCGCATAAACAGAAAAGAAGCCCAAAAATGTGCACAAAATTGAAAACGGCAACATGTTGGATTGGGAAATTGAATTGATTTTGTTGATTGAAATGTCTGCCCTCTCGCATTTTGCGGCAGGCGTTCCTTTAGCTTGTAGCCCAGTCTTCCACGCACTTTGTCACGTCAGTGCGTCAGTGGTTCGTTGTTTGAAATTCCTACAAATGTAATCCATAAACCATTTTGCGATTTATTAAAAAGCATTTTTTAACGTTGAAAAGTATATCAGTTCTCTATCAGATCCATGCATGTGCCGTATCGATCGCAAAAAACAAATGCGAGGAGGCTGGGATCAGAATATTCAAGAGATTGTGTGACAAATAAAAAGAACGCAGCCTGCGGGGAGTGCCGGGAGTTTTTCGGCGCGAATTTCGACAACAACTCCCTTCTTGACTTTCATGTATTTTTAACTTTTTTTAAATCTCTACGCGTTTTTTAATAAGTTTTAACCGAACTCTGAGTACGTTTTGTGTGTTGTATGGATGAGGAACTATTTTCGGCGATCGAAGCTGAAAATTACTGGTAAGCTTATTACTTTTGGCCTTTGTTTTGAAGTTTTAGTCAAGTTTGATATGATCGACATGATCTTCACTTGATCGTCGATTTATAACCTTGTCAGTAGTTCAGATCGTCAAATGAAGTGTGCTTTATACGTAAGCTTATATGATGAAGCTGAACGTATATACTGCAGAGTATAAAATATTAAACCTTATTTGTCAAACGGTCTGATCAGAAACGAGAAAATGACCCGAAATGAACAATTTGCATATATATTTGTACGTGAACTACAAGCTTACCACAGCCACAGGCGGACCTGAGATCTACATTATTTTCACATTTAATCGATCAGGAATATGATGTCTGATATGATTTTTGATGCCTCTAAGAAGGTTTTTTAAAAATGGTCACACAATGACAAGATGGTCACACAATGACAAGAGGCTGCAAACATCTGGCTGTTCCATGTGCAGTGACATGTGTCTGTCAGTGTGGGGTCCGGGGGGGACAGGGGCGTCCCTTTCCCGTACCACCACCCCTTCCCCCCACCACCACCCACTATAGTAGCAGGTAGATTTACTCAACAAGAACTTTAAAACCCTTATATTTTTTAGCCTTGCAAGAGATTTGTGTCTAAAAGGTGCCAAGGCAGACATCAAGTTAAAAGACGGCATCAGCGCACTACACCTCCTGTCTGGCCATGAGAGCCAAGAAGCTTCCCAAGTATTGGAAGTATGTGTACGAGAAGCTACCAATCCTAATGTCAAGTCCATTGAGGGGTTAACTCCCGTCCATGTTGCTGCCCTCTGGGGCAGGCTGCATAACTTAAAAATATTAATAAGTTTGGGAGGTGACATTAACCAGACGGACGATGAAGGAAACAACGCTCTGGATTTTGCTTGTCTTTCTGGAGAAACGTACGCAGACAAATGTATCAAATTTCTTTTGGAGCTAGAATCTGATGCAGATAAAGAGGACACTTCCGTGACTGAACAAGTACAACATGTCGACGCAGGGCGGCAGACGGCGGGTGGGAGTCATGATTACCTTGTTGGTTTAAGAACGTTGGATAATAATGATGATGAAGAGTTCTCGGATACATTCTACTCTGCAATATCAAATGAAAGTGCACTTGACCGAACAGTGGTGACATTTCCTAAGCTACATCCATGGCATGTTGATCTCTCAACATACAACTGTGATGAGACTGTCATGGATGGCTTTAAAGATCTAAGTATATCCAGTTACAGGTAACATGTCTAAATAGCCTTATACTCTCCTTCCACCATAAGATTATTAGTCACCCACCCCACTATAGGGGTATGGCATATACCCCAGTCATACAAACATCTCTAAATTTTCCAGTTTTCAACTTCTGTTTTCTCGACTTGGGTAGAACCTAACCTAACGAAACTTTGCATGATTACCAAACAAGAGGTGGTCTTTCAGGTGCTGGTATTGATTTTCCGCTCAGTTTAATATGAATTTTCGGCGGCCATTTTGGAGAAAGGTCTATTGATTCTCATTAGCCACTTGAGATATCCTTCTGCAGGCAGAAATGGAATTTTATTTTCTTCAGAAGCCATAAAGTTGCATTTTTAGGTCTCAAATTTCCAGACCCTCAGATCCCTTGCAGTTAATATACTATTCTACAGCCTGTACCACTGAACGACTCATTACCAAAAAGTTAAAAAAATAGTGGCCAGCACCACACTTTGGGAGGGGTTCCATACAGTGGAATAACCAGAACTTATTGCTCTTATTTAGCTTTGCGGATGATCAAACCTTAGAGGAACTATCAAGCTATCATCAACATGGTCAGTATAAGTTGGGAGTGAAAGGTTTAGAAGTAATTTTTAAATTATTCTTAGATGGTGCACCTGCCTGGCTGCATCTAATACATAAGGAGTTACTATCCAAGAACAAAATATCACTGTGTGGTTGACAAACAAGTACCCAATACAATGTCATGTTTCAGTACATGTACTTGTATACATGTACACATGTATTCTCGGCCCTCTCAAAATGTGCTGGCAGCCGTCAATTTTGCCATACACAGTTGATCATTTGCCGCTTACACCTCACACTGGACCCGTGCATGCTGACGATAATGATGATGATGATGATGATGGTAACAAATTATAAATGCACAACATATCACTAATGTCTCAAGGTGCTTTAAATAAAATTGTACATTGTTTTATTAAATAGAGTGAGATCAGATGTCAGCTTGTAAAGGCGCTAATATAAAATGGCTGCTGCTATCAGTCAATTTGTAATCTCATCTCACCCACCCACTCACCTCACCCAGGGCTTGTTTACAGTCATTTGTATCTACTGGCTAAAAGCATGTGCCTGTTAAAGCCAGTTACGGCCATTTTAGAAGTCAATGAGCTTGCCATGTGCACTGGATATCATTATGCCAATCAGCTGCTTGCTGCCATCTCCTCCCCCTTGGATTCTGGCTCCCTGTGTCCTCTATCACAGTTCTTTTCCTTCTTTCTTTCCTTCAGATTCAATTGACGAAGACGATGACCCAGCATCTGAATTTGGTGACACCACAATAATTTATGACTGGAAGGAAGGTAGCACCATATTGGACCAGTCCATTGTTAATGACTCCGTCATTGTTTCCAGAAAGTCTCCTAAAACTCTCCGATAGTGAGCTAAAGAAAGAACTCGAGAAATATGGTGAAATCCCTGGCCCTATTATGCCAAGTACAAAGAATGTGTATATTAAAAGGCTGGTCAGGCTGCAGAGTGGCTCAGCTAATTCAAAGGTAAACAAAATACTGCTCTGGATTGTACATTGTATGGTCGAGAGGGGAGGGGATTATATGTGTTAGGGTGTGTCATTATTAAAGGGTCCAATTGAAGTGCAAGGGATTGGAGAGCCAGACAGATTATTGGTGTTGGAGTTTACTGGTAACTGCAGTTTCTGTAGTTTCCCCTGGATGAAAGTAAAAGGGCTGTGTCACGCTACTTTTTGCTATTCTTCCCTGTATTACATACATACATACATACTTTATTGAAGCTCCCTAAGTAAGTTTTTCAGCATCAAATACAAATTTAAATTAATTAAGAATATAAATACAATAATATAGTAATTACAATAAATATATTAAAAATATTACAAATGTAGGAAATTAATCTAATAACAAATTAGCAAGATGACGCTTAAAATTCTTAGACATTTTAAAGACTTAATATTACTGTTTAAGGAATTCCAGAGTTTTGCCCCTCTGTAAGCAAAAGAGCGCTGACCAGTTGATAGGCGGCAAAAGGGTATGTCCAGGGTACTAGACGATCGAGTTTGTCTGTCATGGACGTGGGAACGTAATTTGAACTTATTTGCAAGGTAGTCTGGGACAAAGTTGTTGATGCACTTGTGCATCATAGTTGCATCATTCAATATGAGTCTCTCTTTAATAGGAAGCCAGTTCAATGATCGCAGTCCTTCAGAAAATATGATCATACTTTCTAAGGCCTAGAATAATTTGTCCAGCGAAGTTTTGGACTTTTTGTAACTTATCGATATTGCTGTTACTGGTATTTTCTCCAAAACAGTTGAACAGATACAGTAGTTTACTAAAAACAAAGGAATTCATTACTAACAAAAGCGTTTTTCTATCCAGCAGATGCTTAATTCTGTTAATTTGTTTCAGTTTAAATAGACAATTTGAAACAGTTTTAGTGATATGTTCGTTGTAATTGAGGCTTGCGTCGAGGTGAATACCTAAGTCTTTAACAACTGGCACAGGTGTTATTTCTTTGTCAAACAATGTTATACTGAATGATGACAGTTTCTGCAAGAGTTGTGGTACTCCAACGGTTAGAACTTTGGTTTTATCCGGATTAATCAAAAGGGAATTTTTACAGCACCACTGACATATTCTCATAAGATCTTCGTTCAAGGCCAAAGATAAGATGTGGTAATTCAGCAGGTGGAAGGACAAATACAGTTTGCAGTCATCAACATAAGAGGCAGATAAACAGCGTTCAGGAACAGAGAGAAGGTCGTTAACGTAAATGGTAAACAGAAACTGGACCTAAAATAGAGCCTTGTGGAACGCCAAACTCAAGTGGGAGTACTTTAGAAACTGCATCACCTATTCGAACGCACTGATGTCGGTCGGAAAGGTAGCTCTGGAACCAATCTAACGCACCCTGGGAAAAGCCGAGACTTTGTAGCTTGGATAATAAGATATCGTGTCGAATACTGTCAAATGCTTTAGACATATCTAGCAAACCAAACGTATTCTTTTTTACGAGCTATAAACTCAAACATGTCAATGAAATATTAATTCAAAGATGGAATCTCACTTACATAACAAACACAGATGGTTTCTCAGCATTATTTACCACAATCCGTTTCAATCTTGTCCAATTTTGACCATCCGCACTTCATTGCGGCTTCCTGGTATTTGTTTTATGTTTTTCTATGGTTTGAAAACCATTATTTTGTAGGTTTCAATATATTTTAAGTTTAGATTGCGTGTAACAGAATTGCTGAAAATAGCGTGACACAGCCCCTTTAAGTCTACTGAAGGTTTACCCCTTCCCTCCTCCACAGCATGTTGTCATTTTACCTCAATAATTCACCAGTATACGCATTAATTTCATACTTCTAGGTAGAGAGAGGCCCAATGAGATCATAAATTGTGTTTCCAAAGAACACAACAGAGCTGTCCCTCGGCCAAGGCTTGAACCTGGACCAGTGTCCAAAGTACTAACCAGTAGTGCCACTGCACCCCCCTCTCCCACCCCCAAAGTCAGGATCCACATTAATTTTACTCCTGACTGCTAGCTTTACACATTATAACCCACATTTTTCTATAATTCCTGTTGGGAGAATTTAGCATTGCAACAAACAATACAGTCATATAGTTATTGAAATATAAGATTTTATGCATTTGTCATAATTTAAAAATTAATTTCATTTGGCAAAACTTGCTTCAGCCAATCAGAGAAAAGACATTTATGTCTCGTCCAATCAGGTGCAAAACCAAAGCTATAATAATATGTGATTTAATTGGACTTATTTTCTGACAGTTGCCATGAGTTAAATATTTTCCCACCCTTGCCACCGGTTACAAAGTTTACATAATTGAAGCTGTTGTTGGAGGACTTAATATCAACAACATTGAGAACAACATGCAGTTATTTATTATTAATAAACAATCTATGTCTTTCAGGACACACAATATGGTGAATATCTTCCAGAGTTAAGAAAACACTTAGAAGGTCGAGCAGATACGCCAGATATGTTTACAGTGGAGGAAATCCATGTGCATGCATTTCGACTGCAAAAAGGACTGGAGGGAGGGGTAAGTTAGTGTTGTTTGTGGAAGAAATAGGAAAAAAATTTGCAATATTTTGTAATCAGAATATGAAAAGCACAAAGATGCTAATCTCAACCCCAGAGCTCTTCTCTTTTGCACATTTGCGTAGTCAAGAAAAGCAGCGAAGGTCTGGGGTCGAGAATGACAAAGAGGCTAGGCCTGCACCTGGATTT
>MU825445.1:283825-369236 GCA_029204205.1 Desmophyllum pertusum | reverse complement strand
GGCGTAGCTAGCGGGGGGCAAGGGGGGCTAACTGCCCCCCCAAAACCTTTTCACTTGCTGAAGTAAATAGTTTTGAACTTTACTGTGATCTGACCTTTGCATAGTTTTCACAACTGATTCGCTCATCTTGTTGAGATGGCAAACAAAAGGAAAGCGATTCAAAGACAATGAAATGGGTAATGCATTGCTGAAAAACGACAACTGCGCGTATGGTTTTTTTTTTCGTGTTCAATGGGCCGCTTTTCTCTTGATTAAATATGCCGAGGCGGGGGCTTTGGTACTCTCACCGCAGATTTCGCTCGGCATATTTGAAAGTCAAGTATGGCGGCGAACTAAGAGACTTAGTTAACAAAATCTAGGAAATGTTGCTGAATAGTCACTAAAATTTTTACCTGTCATTTTTACACTTAATCGACATTGAAATGTATCATAGAGAATGCTGAAAATAGCAATTTTTCCGAGCCTCTAATTTTTCAGAATTTCCGCCTACGACCCCCCTAGCGGCTCGCTCCTTCGGCGCTCGCTTCATATTGCCCCCGCCAGTTCAAAAAAAGTTAGGCTATCGGCCCTGGTTGTCCGGCAAAAGTTGTTAGTGATTAGCGGTGTTCAAATTAATATGACATCCGGCTAAGTTCAGTGGGTTCAACAGAAAGTGGCAAGAACAAATTACAAACTGAGACAATAATTTTCTCGAATTTACCATTCGCCAGCGCATCCCTTTGTTTTGCAAGCACCCAGAAAGAAAGTCAGTTTTCAGACGAGTAGAAAAAAAAAATTTCAAAATTATTTATTATTGAAGCCCATTTTACTAGTGAATTATAATAATAATAATAATAATAATTATACCACAACCATACTCGTTTTGAACAAATAATAAGTCCTGTAATCTTCCCCAAAACATGCAAGTGTTACGCAGTTTTGCGAAACGAAATTTTGTGTAAAACAAAAAGGTGCAAAAATCCTTAAACTTCAGAACTTTTCAGTCCTAAGATGTCTAAAATTGAAATGTCAATTCCCCTTACTTATTGACATACATTCACTTCGGTGTTAGTTTTGAGAATTTGGTGGTAGATCAAAATTGTATCCCATACACCTTATGCAGAAATGGCCGCCTGCAAGTTTTCAAAGAAATTGATGATATCACATTACCAAGTACTGCCAAATATATCATCTTGGGAAGTTTGAGTGTTTATGGTTTAACGGCTGCAACGTTATGGCTCATTCAAATTCAAGACATTTGTATGGGAAAAGACAACCTGTCCTAACTAGCCTCGCTTTCATATTTATGCCTATAACTTCTCCTCAAATGAGAAAAGAGCCTAAAAACTACACGTAATAACTCATTTTGACAGGATATTTCTTGTTATTCAATTCTTTCTTCAGTTAGACATTTTATTTTTTTCATATTTCAGAGCGGCCATTTATTCATAAGGTGTACAGTTGACCATTTCCTTTATTCTCTTTACCTGTCTGCTTGTGTATGTATTGATCATGTAAGGAGAACTTTGACGTTCATCACTCTTAGGACTTTAAGGTTAATAATAATACAAAATCATATTATGCTTTAACAACTTAAACAAAAGAGGATGCTGTAAAAGAAGCATTCCTCCCATACATGGGTCTCTTCAAACGATAAGTTTTTGAAATCTATTTTTTCAGTCCATAGTTGAGCTATTTTAAAAGGCTACCTGATTGATCGGTTCGAGTAACGTGATGTCATTGCCTCGATCAGAAGGAAATAAAAATAATTTTCACAGCATAGGGCAAAACTATTAATAGATTTCAAAAAAATTATCCTGGGACACGAGAAAGCTTTCTCTTAGATCATCCTCTCTTGAGTTTAAAGGAGCTACGTCACGGATGGCGCATCTTGAAAAAATTGGCCAATTTTTTCAAGTTCGCCGTTTAGTGTTTTTCTACCTAGGTAAACTATTATTTTCAGGCTTTCTTCAATTCGAAGGTGATTTAATTTGCACTTAGCAAAAATGACTTAAATTATCGTGACATAGCTCCTTAATCACCCGGGCTCCAGTCCGAGATCAGGTGAATCACAACAGACATATCTTTATGTACTGCTGAGGTACAGTAGAAACATCATCAGACTTCACTCTGTAAGTCCTGATGTCAACATACAAATTCTCCTAACAGGTTATTATATAGTCTTATAGTACTAGTTTGGAGAATTTGAAAATAGGCCATGATTGAACTCGAATTAACTTGCAAAATATGAAACTAGTGCGGGGTATCTTTAAAAGTAAATTAAACAAAGTAGGATTTAATAACAATCCCCCACCCCCACCCCCGCCCCCACGCACAAGTCTCCATAGCAACCTAGTTTCAGTTCAATCCTGGGAATATATAGTATGCTTAATATATGGTGCTATCAAGTCTTTGGATGAAACCCAACTGTGTAATCGAGTGCAAAATAACTTTTTATGTATACCGGGATACAGAATGGGCCATTTTTAAAATATTACTAAAAATTCTAACTTGGCTCTGAGACTCGGGGACATAAAAAAAAAAGAATCACAATAAGGCGAGGGATGAAAAATATTTTTCGGTGTTCTGTTCTCCTGAGCCTTGAAGCCTATTCAACTTCAGTTTATAAATGTTAACTTCGTTAATTCGTCACTACAGAAACTGTCGAGACACTGGGCGCTAGTTTCGGCGATAGGGTGTCTGGGATAGTTTGGGTAGTAAGCGTGAGTTATGATTGGTCCATGGGAAGCAATCACAGCACACGTTGATTACCCAAACCATCCCAGACATCGTAGTTCCAAAAGTAGTTCTCAGTCTCCCAGATGTTTCTGAATGGGCGAATTCAAGTCTGCAGTGGAGTAATCCAGGGTAATAACGTTTTTTTATTATTTTCTTTCTAATTCATCAGCACTGTCTACAAAACTTTCCTTAGAAAAAATAAATGTTCAACCTGGTGCATTAATATACGTTATTAGTCAGTGCCGGTATTTTTCATGATTCAGTTCACAGCAGCTTTCGATCTGACAGAGTTGTAAAACCACGGAATAGTGCACAATAGCCCTTTTCACGGTTAACTTGTGATATTTGCATAACAATACAATTGGACATAGAAGTGAGGCAATTTCAGGCACAAGCAGTAAAACATCGTGTTTTTCTTGAGCTCCTTCAACTCTTTTAGTATAAAAATAGTTTTGAAATATAGAAGAACTACACTTCTTTTAGTTTACGTTGTTTTTAAAAAAATTGTAAAACGACTTTTCTCTATTAATAAGGAGTAGATTCGCATAAGAAACAGGGAGATCGGGTTACGATCTTTACGGCAAACTTTAACTAAAAGAGTTGTATATTTATTTCTTCTCCGTTTTAAAACTATTTTTATACTAACATAGTTCAAGGAGCTCAAGAAAATCACGATGTTTTACAGCTTGTGCCCGAAATTGCCTCGCTTCTGTTTAACTGTATTGTTATGCAAATGTTTCAGGTTAACCGTGAAAAGGGCTATTGATCATAATTTAAAAGGTTAAAAGAGCTTAAGGATCTATGTCACGCTACTAAATTGTCTTTGCAACGCTACAAAAGAGGCTATCATTCTATCCAAGAGGCTGTCACATCGAAGGAAATCTCAAATAGGCAGAATGACACCAAAGAGATGATGATAACATGGTCGCTTACTATGTGGATTACTATGAACTTGAAACATTTACGCTACTATTTCCAGATTTTCGCTCTGGTACACGCCACTGTTTACATAACATCTAGCTGCGGCACAGCGGCAAAATGAGTGCGCATGCTCGGCTGTTTTGCCGCTACGAGTCCCACTACGACGAAAACATATCGCACACAGTTCATGTTTAACTTACGAGCGCTCGACTTTGAGCAAAAAATTCCCTATTGTTGCAAAGATAATTTGTTTGCTAAAAAAGATATGTGAAAGAAGAGTCTCTCTCGGAATTGTCTTCAATGTAAAAACCTTAACTGTTTTATGACGGCCTTAGCCCCGCGAAATGAAACAAATATAACCGGGAATTTTAAATTGACGCCGGGATGTTTCTATGGAAATGACGCAAGTGGCGCACGCGTACTCATTTTGCCGCTGTACCTCTAGCTGCTGTTTTGCAAGGTTACCTAGCCAGCAAAAATTGTTAAAGCGGTTTCCAAATAACTTGAGAGAGTAATTATGATTTTGCTGAAGGTTCTAAATATCCTACAACAAGCTCTTTGTAGCCAATCAGAACGAAGTGTTGTTTAGTCACTCAGCCGGGTGCAAAACCAATCGTAACGTGATTTGGCGGCTCGAGCGACTATTTTCCTGCGCTTTGCCACCGGTTACACAGACTGAAAAAAGTCACGTGACTTTCCCCGCGCTCGCCATCGGTTACACAGACTAAAACAAGTTTGGCTCACGTGACTCTTCCCAAGCTTTCTACGGGTTACAAAGACCACCAAAAATGGCTCACGTGACTTTTCCCGCGCTCGCCACTGGTTACAGACTCACTACAAAAACTTTAAGAGAGATCGCAATTGTACACCGTACTCACGAAATAATACTGGATCAGTCTAGCCTGAATAGCATGATTTCCCCCGTCACACGATTTTAACCTGGAAATCTGATTGGTTTAAGTTTGTGGCCGTAGTGCTCGGTGATGTGATTTTTAGGACAGTATTTGGAAAACCATTCAATAATTTAATTACAACATTACATATGTCGAGAAAGATGTAAATCAGATATGTCCTAAGCTCCCACGAGTCTCCTGCAGCTCCACTGGTAGAGCGTCCGACCGGTGTGCGGAACTGAGGTCATAGGTTCGACTCCTGTTCATGGCAGAAAACTCGGAAATAGACCTTTCTCCAAAATGGCCGCCGCAAATTCATATTAAACTGAGCGGGAAATCAATACCAGCACCTAAAAGACCACCTCTTGTTTAGTAATCTTACGAAATTACGTTAGGTTAGGTTAGGCTCTACCCGGCTGAGTCGGGAAAACAGAAGTTGAAAACTGGAAAATTTAGATACGTTTGTATGACTGGAGGTATATGCCATACCCCCAGTCAGGTGGTCTTTCAGGTGCTGGTATTGATTTTTCGCTCAGTTCAATTTTAATCATTTTGAATTTGCGGCGGCCATTTTGTTAAAAGTTCTATTTGTTCTGAGTGGCTTGTGTCATTGACTGATTAACATCTTTCTTTCTCATATTTCTACCAACCTAACATACTGTATACCATCATTTCTTTAAATTACAAATATTAATGTTAATAAGCTGAAAGCTAAGGTCTAACACCTCTTCACGGGATTTCGTTCACCAGAGAAGCTTCAGTGATTTCTTTCATCGAGAGAGAAAAAGAGGCGTCACTCAGTGATGTCCATTGAGAAGGAAGATCTTCTGTTTCATTTGATTAAATGCAGCACATTAAGTCCAGCGTATACTGCGCTCCGTGTTAATCCACGCCTTCAAATCCTTGCGTATTTTCGATGGCCAATCGCAGTTTCTCTCGAAGTTCGTAGTACGTTCTGTAGCGAGGAAGGTCGATCCTGTTAAAACTGAAAAAGAAAAAGTGCGAGGTGAGAGATTTGCATTTCCTAGAAAAATGAAACTAAGCTCAAACTATCAATTCTCCCTACTAATTTCCACTGACTCATTTAATGTTAGCGCTGAGAATTTAGAGATTTACAATCAACTTTTGTTGAACGAACAAACTTTTGTTATAAAATCATTCTGACAAATGGTGTATATAAATGGCCTGGTGGTAACGCCCCGTCCCCCACTGCCCGAGTACTTTTGTGACGCTATTCAAGATCGAGCACGGCTGTTTGACAAAGGTTGTAGATGTCCTAATCACTCAGGGAAACAAGTACTAGTTTGGATGACATCCAGTCTCGGGGAAGGCGCTGAGCCCGCGATTTTCGTCGCCGAAGTTGCTAAGCAACATGACGTATCCTCATTGCGCTATGCTGGCGTGGCAATTTTCGGAGTACTCGTGAGTGCTCGCGCTATCTTTTGATTGGATAATAAGAATCGGAAACTTCAACGAAGATTTCTCCCGACTGTAAATTGAAAGAGGCTATGTCACGCTATTTTTTGCTATTCCCTTTATTATTTTTTACGAGCTCTAAACTCAAACATGTGAATGAAATATTAATTCAAAACAAACACAGATGATTTCTATTCAACACTTGTTTCATACGAATGGACGTCGGGCCGTCGTTTTTCAAGTTAACCTTTTTACAATCCGTTTCAATCTTGTCCAAGTTTGACCATCCACCCTTCATTCCGGTTTCCTAGTATTTGTTTTATGTTTATCTATGGTTTGAAACCATTACTTAGTGGTTTCAATCTATTTTAAGACTAGTTTGTGTGTAACAGAATTGCCGAAAATAACGTAACATGGCCCCTTGAAAATGCGTTTGTAAACTTACCAAGTGTGAGCCCTCGGTAAGGAATGCGGCGTGCCCCATGGTTCAATGGTGAATTTCTGGGGTCCATTGCTGCCGTACAGCTCGGAGAATCCATTCATTGGTACACGAGACGTCCCCGTGACGAACTGCAAGAGTCTGGCACGAGTTTCCAGGTCAAATGACGTTACGGCCTGAAAAGGAAGCGACATATTACATATAGTCAATATGATAACTGAAACTTCTAAATAATGGTTTAAGACTACATTGAAACACAAAAGAGTTACTAGGAAGGCGGCACTGAAAAAGAAGTAGGGATAGTCAAAAACTGAACAAAAGACATGACTTGATCTTTGTTGGTCAAGTGTAGGTCAGTTTATATAAGAAGACGTTACACCTAGACAAAATATAAACCCACGGCTTATTATCGAAAGGAGTTTTGCGGTGTTTGAGATTTTTGGGGCTTCTTTTCGGAAGGCTTAAAATTGCTATAAAAAAAACGCGACTTTCCTCTTTCACCAAACAATACCATGACATGGTATGTGTGATGTGTATGTATGTCATGTATGTGTGATGTGATGTGTTATTACTTTCCTACCTTCCAAAACCAGACGATCACGTGATGCTTATCACCGTACTCCCCTCGGTAATTCGTGTTTCTACGCCAATCATTGATGTCAATCTCCCCCAGACCACACATGAGAAGCTAAAAGGAGAAACACAACATCACAAAGATGTACAGGATTTAATATGTACATTTACATGTATCACTGCTGTGGTTATTTATGTAAAAGTAGCTCATTGTGTCGGCTCTTAACTCTGGTTTCTGTACATGAAACCGTCTAGGAGTATTGCTACCCCCCCCCCCCCCCCCCCCCCATTTTTGTCAAGTTGCCCTATAACAGTTTGCAGTTCGTGGTAATTTTTTTTGTTGAGGGGGGGGGGGGGGGGGGGGGGGGGAATAAATTGAAGAAAACTTTACTAATAGATTGGAAGTTGACCAGTTGGCTGTTCGTATCATGCCTTACGACACTCACTGTATTCGCAGGCCAGTTCAATTTGAAAAATAAACAATTGAAGAGAAAATACTAAAAAGCACTTCGTAAAGAAATCCAGTCAGTGATAAACTGACAACTTATAATTATTTTCAATCCTCTGTTAAACATGCATCGTTTTTCAATAATCTCCTGAAAGTTTTAGACGATTTAAAACAATATGAATATTAATAATATGTCACCTTCGAGTAAAGTCAGCGTAACTAAAACTATCTATAATAAGGCCTGTGCAATCTTTATTGAACACGCGGAGGGAGTGGGGCGAAACGTGAGAATTTCTCGCCCCACCCCTCCGCTACTTGGATACTTAAAAGCATATGTTCACTCTAACAAAAGGTTATTTACCTCCAGTTCCCTTTCATCGAATATCTGTATCAAGTTATGAGGTATGAGTTCTCCAAAGCCCTGGAAAGAACAAAAATAAGCAATGAGACAAGATGGCCGCACAGATCAATTCTACAGTACATAACTCAGTGAATGATAAAACAAGCCCAAACAGCAACTGATTGCTGAATATACATGGCTAAAAGTCTCAAATATACGTCTATATGAACACAAAGCAAAACAAGGTCCGAATAAAAAACAATGATTTATCAGTTGTCTGGAATAGCAAAGTAGCCATGGCTATTTTACATTTTATACAAGGGAGCATTCTTACCTCCATGAATTTCCTCATCTGATCTTCGACACGGCTCACAAATCTCCACTTAATTACAAGACTGTGGAAAAGGCAAATGAAAACAATAAGGCGACTGGCTTCGTATGAAACTACTGTCTTAAGAAAGAGCCTTTCGTCCCTAATATAATGTCAACGAATGCGCTGCCGTGCTATGTTGTATGTTATAATCCATCAAATATTTTTCTTGCGCGCGATTGGTCTAAACACGTCACGTGACGCAGCCAAAACTGGGGAATATCCGGTGATATTCCCAGGTGATATTCCCCAAGTGATATTCCCCAGTTTTCAAAGTTTACGTTTTACGTTCGCAAGTTCAGTTTTCGTCTCAAATAAATTGCTAAGTTTAATAGAACTGATTGTTTTGAACAGACTAGAAGCATTTTTGGACGCCAACATAATTATTTTTATGTTTAACAGCTTGGCCGAGATCCCCGCCGAGATGAGAGCGGCCTTGTGAAAAAATATTTGAAGGATAATAACTACAATAGCCTCCATTTGGCTTAAAAAATATGCACGGATATTTGTCCTTGGACATTATCTGTTCCTCGAAGCTCACAGTTTTCCTCGAGCTTCGCTCTCGGAAAACTGTTCGCTTCTCGGAACAGATAATGCCCGCGGACAAATATCCGAGCATATTTCCTCGCCAAATGGAGGCTATTGATTATTTATCGCCACATATCTGATTGATTCATTGTGTTGCTTGTGTTTGGCCATTGTAATTGTTTTGGTTTTACGACACTAAATTGAAAACCGCTCTAATTTGAGTGCTTCACTTACTTGATGTACTCTCTCTTGTTCGCATTGGTGACTTTGATTTCTGATCCACCAGGCTTAAGATCTTTCACTTTTACCTACAAACATACAAGACACAGAGATGAATCACAACCATTGTACCACTCTTAATGATCGATCCACTTGATTAAGGTTGATGCATTTTCCTGATTGATCCATTTAAGGATAAGAATAAAGTCTGTTTCAATCCAGTGGATCAGAGGAACCAATGACGCAACTGGAAGTATTGCTACCGTCGAACCTCCACTAACGGCCACCTCTCTATAACGACCACCTCTCTACAACAACCAGGATTTTTCATCCTGACCGTGCATGCACCGATCCATACACTTTACTATTATTGAAACCTCCCTACAACGGCCACCTCGCTACAACGGCCAGATAATGCTTCCCAGAGTGGCCGTTGTGGAGAGGTTCGACTGTACTCCTCTTGGATGGGATGCTAGTGCATCGCATTTTTCTCAGGTTTGTCCCAACAATTTGCGGCCGGTAATCCATTAGCCTGCGCGCGCGAATCCCAGAGAGCCTGCTCGCAGGCTAGTTATCCATTTATACTCCTGGGTGGAGAGAGGACGTACTGTGAGAGTAAAGCATCGTGCCCAACACAAGGACCCTGGGTTGAACCCGTACCTCTCGATCCGGAACCCAACACACTAACTATTACACTACCGTGCCTTCCACAATCGATTCATTTATTAAATCACAAATACTTGATCTCAATAAAAACCACATCGTGGCTACATTCAAGACAAGAATCTTCCGTATTGATACTTTTACACATGCATTTGTCCTGTATAAAAATGAAGCGTTTTCATTTTACCTGTCCAAATAACTCTTCATCCACGCTGAAAAGCAAGTCTAAATCCTCTGGATCATTTTCCAGAATCCAGTTCAAACTGTTATAGTATTCTGAATCCTGAATAAAGAAAGACAAGCAAAATAAAACAGAACTCAGAACTAATCCAATAAAACTACATGTATCACATGAACAGTTTATTTTTTTTTGCGCTGAAATCGTCGGGCTGTCACGTTCGATTGTGGATCCGCCATCTTGAATAATTCCCGCCCCCCGCCCCAAAAAAGCGTGAAGAAAAGCGTGAAGCGTGGATTTTCCTTTGCCAAAACGAGGTCAATTTGTTTGGCCTTGTTAATTTTATTGCTATTTTCGCAAAGTTTTTCTGCAAAAAAAAAAGGTGTAAATTTGAGTTTCCTGACTATTCTTACTACTTACGGTTTGATCATGTCAAAGTTAATAAATCAAAGTGTTTACGCTTATTTGATTCGCACAGGAAACGTTTGGCCAACATGTGGAATGCGAGGACGCAACAACACTTACCACGCTCTCCATGTCTATAAGCGTAATGGGTTTACCCAACATCATTTTGTAGAATGGGCGAATGAAAAAGGCTACGGAGAAAAAAAAACACACTTGTTTACTATACGAGAATCTAGAATGCACCCCCCCCCCCAAAAAAAAAAAAAACACAACAACAACAACAACACAACAAAATAACAAAATAACCAGAGTAAACAGACGTCACTCTACGCGCAATCAATTCTTCCTCCGTGAGAGAAACGCTTACAGCGCCTTTCAATGCCTTTCAATAACACGCGAACTCTGAAGTTCAAAACCCAACTTACAATTGCGTTTTTCGCTGCCGTCAATCATAAAATTACGACGACAAACAACTCGAACCAACGTAACGTGAAAGAAATCTACCAATCACAATCCACGGACGTTAACTTTTGAATGGATTACTAAATGATTGACGGCAGCGAAAAACGGAACCGCAGAGTTCCCAAGAGTTCGCATGTTATTGAAAAGCGCTGTAAGATTCGACCCTAAAAAGATAACATACCGATAACGTAGCTCCACAGAAATCCGTGTTATGTCTCTGACTGATTGTAACTTGCGCGGGAAAATTCAACAACCAATCACAAACACTACACGGATGTCATGTCATCAGAATGGAATTTTTCAGGTCGAATCTCAAACGTCTCTCTGGTGGGGTCAGAATTAAGACCGTGAAGAGAGACACATGTTTAGTCAGGCTACCAAAGAGAGAGTTAAATCAGAGTCCAGCGTATTACCATCAAGTAATTTTCCATGGTACACAGCCATTCCAGCTAGCCGACCAATAAACTTGAAGTAGGAAAGATGTTCTTCGTTACACAAACCAGAGTTCGGATTAATCTGGAGCGTGTAATTATCACTAGAAAGAAAAAAGTACAAAATGCGATAAGTTCTGTGCTGTTTTCCGCCGCCCGCCGGTGAAATTTTCGCCTGTTGACTGTTGTCTCCTGTTGACTGGATGTACGTAAAACAAAATTGTGAACGTACCCAGTGGGAATTTATTACAATGTAACCCAACAAGATTCACCACTAAACTTGTGCTACGTACCTTGCCGAGTATTCAAACAGACCATAATACGGGTTGAACACTTCCTTGGACAGCAAATAGAACCATTCTCTGTAAAGGGAGCAATAACATTAGGAAAGTGAAACAAGTTATTGGCAGTGACTGGTTACAATTCCGAGTTCAACGTATCAATTCTCCTGAGAATTTGGTGGTAAATAAATTTCTCAAACTCATTAATAGTTCATCAAGTTAAAACAAGGAAATCATAACCGTGACGGAGGTTTGGATAACTGGTCTTAATTAGCACATATTTTTACGATTTTATTTCTCAATTTACTCCTTTCGATTGAAAAGATATATCAAACAATCGAGACAGTGTTTCATCCGATTTCCAAACACCTCGAAATTCGTCAAAAATACTCCATTCTTCTCGGCGTTTGGAAATTAGATGAAAGACTGTCTCTCGTATTTGATATACTTGATATACTACATACAATATGCCCTCTGATTGAGAGTTGGTGATTTCCTTTATTCTTGTCACCAAAGAGCCTCGAAAAAATTCGGTTTAACATCTAGTCTGCTCTGCTCACAACAGGGCACAGTTTATTTGACTTCCGTGCACGTGATAACTGCACCATCTTTTATTAAAAGATTACCAGGTCATTCTGGTAGTGTCATTCTCCCAATTATTATTATTAGTATTAGTTTTTTTGACCTTTTGAACCAGTTGAAGTGAACTTGTGTTTACTGAGACGTCAGCTAAAATTGACTTCAACGTAAAACGCAAGCGTTGCTTGAGCAGAGTAAGGGCCTATTTACATGGAGAAAAGTTGTCCCTGGTAGGAGGGTTACCCTCCTCCCCGAGCCATCTTTTACCGAGCGTTTATATGAAAAAGTTGTCCCTGCTGACCAAGCCAAAACTTGGCCCTCCCGGATTCGCGCATGCTCTATATGACTCTATATGTCCCGACTTGTCCCTGGTAGGCGGGGCAAAAACATCCAAAGTGTTTATACGGAAAAAATTGGCTCGTCCCCTAGGGTCACCCTACCTTCAAAGCGAATAACCCTCCACCCAGGGTCACCCTTCCTTCCGAGCCAACTTTGCGATTTCTCATGTAAACGGTTCGCTGCTATTTATAAAGAAATGTATGAAAAGTTCTCCCGCCCGGGGTGGGTCGGTATGGAGGGTGACCCTCCTACCAGGGACACCTTTTCGCCATATAAACAGGCCCTTAGTACGTTATTGAAAGGCGCAGCCTACAGCCCTAGGTGGCTTATCACGTCGGTGCTTACATGTAACTCATTCTGGTAGTCTCATTCTCCCGATTATCAATGTAATTTTGAGCATAATTTTAAATTGTAATTTTTACTGTAATTTTATTGTCACTGAAAAGCCCCGTAGGGGAGTGTCAATTAAAATATTGCATTGTATTGTAACTCCCGTTTCCGTAGCATGAAGCGAGTATCGTTACTCCCCTGGTAGATTTCGACCCATTTTGTTTGTTTCTATTTCCAGGGTCCATGTAAAACGCAATCGTTAGTTGAGTTTTGAACTTCAACGTTCGAGTGTTGTTGAAAGGCGTGGTAACAATACAGGAAACGTATGCAAACGTACTGTACATACCTCTGAAGTCCGCCATAATCCAAGCCAGTCTCTGAATCAAACACAATCCAAAGCCTTGTCTTGAGGAGCTCAGTGTTGGTGACAGTAACAGACACACCGCGGTACGAATCCAATAGGAGGTTATTTCTTCTCACGTGAATTTCATATTTATTAGGAACATTAACCTGAAAGATGGAGGAATGGGTTCCAAAATTCAATGCAAATCAATTTTCATAAATGGCTGTCCACCTATCCACTGCTCTGCAGTATTACCCGTCGCAAAGTTAAAAAAGGAACTGGGTCCTAGTTTACCCATTGTCCAAATTGCGTCATATTAAGAAATGAATCCCATCTACGGAAAGATCGCATGAAAATGAGTATGTTTACCAAGTTTGGTTATGTTACTTTGCATCTAGTACCCAGGCTGTGAGCTGTCAAAGGTCGCCCAAATCCCATACAAATGTCTCTAATTCAGAGATGGCGTCCCCCAAATCCATACAAAGTCTCTAATTTTTCTGATTTTTGAAAGCCTTCTACATGGTTGCAATCTAACGAAACATCCCCAAACTTGGTAAACCGACTAATTTTAATGTGATCTTTCTTATGATGGGCTCCAATTTTTAATTAAATTAAAATTTAAAAACTTCACTTTCCTCAAAGTTTCGGTGGAAACCATTCTAACGCAAACAAAGGCGACTAAAAGGCCAACAAAACCACAAAAGAAATTTTCGCTTGTGTGCATGCCCCAAAAGAAATACCGCGAAAATTACCTAGAAGTACAGAAGGGAGTTTCCATGTTGCAAACACGGTTTTTGACAGTTTGGTTGCATAAGGCCTCTGTGGCGTGAAATTGTAATTTTTTGGAAAAATTCAGGAGTCAATGGGTTAATTTTCATAATTTGATTAGGATGAGATTCAAAATTCATATCATCGCGACACATCTCCTCCAGTGCTCTTTTATATGATATCCAATATTCATAGGGAAAAAGTAGCAAACTTAGATGAATACATCGTAAAGTCTGGACACGCCCTTAAATGAAAGTCATTATAAATTAATGTAACTACTAGTTAGATTCGTTGTAAGTCAAAGTCACTGTAACTCAATGACTTTGACAGTCAAAGTCATTGTAAGTCAAGTCAAAATACACTCGAACATTACATATCCTGTTAGTACTTACTGGTCGTTTTAGCTTCGACCTGAAGTAATCACACTTTCGCTTAAAGTCTCGAGAATACGGCACAGCCTGGTGAAATAGATAAGATAAGATATACATCAAGAGGGGATGATCTAAGAGAACGATTCCCCATGCCCACTGTTAATTTTTAAAGTTATAGTTTCGCTCGTGCTCTGGATGACCTGAAGAGAAAATAGAATATCTGTGAACACACTACCAAACTGATAGATTAACATCATTTTGTGTTTTACCCGGCTCTGTTCTCACCTGTGAAGGTTTGTTGTTGATCTGAACTCGAGGGTCTTCCCACTGAGTTGACTTTGTATCTAAAAACAAATCACAATCAATATTTATGCACATGTGATGATCAGCTACACATACAACTGTAAGTGATCAAAATTTGTGCCAAGCAATAACTTCCATATCAATTTTGTACTGTAAAACAAACTTTTTGCAAAAGGAATATCATGTTGCTGGAGCTCCCTTCCTTTACAAATGCACAAGACAAGATGATTTCTGTATAGCTGTGAATACAGTCGAACCTCCACTAACAGTCACCTCTCTATAATGGCCACCTCTCTACAACAGCCAGGATTTTTCGCCCCGACCATGCCCCAATCCATACACTTTACTCTTATTGAAACTTCCCTACATCAGCCACCTCTCTACAACAGCCAGATAATTATGTGAAGATCTCTTGTGGAGATGTTCAACTGTATATCTTTCTCTATGATTTGTCCACTTTCATCCACGCTTTCAAATAATTATAGCATTAGGTGAACTCCTGTTATTTACAAAGTGCTGTTCTGCATAACCTCCAACCATTTTAGGGAGTACAGTTGAACCCGGCTATTTCAAACTCACAAGGGAAACAAAATATTATAGTTCTAGATAGTGGAGGCTCGAGATAACCGGGTCAGCGTTAGCCTCTCTCCTCGCGCTTCGCGCTCAAACTCCCCTCATCCCTCCCCCTTTCTACGCCTACATTTTAGGAAATTATTTTAAGACACTGCTGTTTAATTACTGTGCTTGGAAGAGTGTACTGTACAGTCTTTAATGGTAGTGTCCATTTTCCGTATCTAAAAAGTTCAAAAGGTACTGTACGGTGTTCTGACATTTTCTGATGTTTGTCCTGGTTGATTTGGGCCAAGGGAAACAAGAATAACTTTGAGAGAGTGGGGAGTTTGACATAACCGAGGTTCAAGATAAACAAGTTAAGATAGCGGGATTCAACTGTACAACATGTCCTTTCAGAATGTTACAGTACTTACCATGATCAATATAGAACACTCTGCCATCTTGGTGCACTCTCTCCTCCCAGCCGTCCTGAGGGAATCAACAAGCAATGCAATTAATCACACTGTATTTTGTGTACTGTTGTTAATGGTTAGTCTGTTTGTCCGTAGCAAGTTCAAGAAGTTGAGTCCAGGGTTTTAGCATGCATTGTGTTGTGTTCTTGAGCACAGGGCATGGTTTGTTCAACGAGTGAAAACGCTATCCACTGGATAAATCACTATCCAATGGATACATGTAAGTGTAAACAAAACCAACTACGCTATCCACTGTATATAGTGATTTATCTGATAGCAGTATCCATCCTTTCAACAGCTGGGGCAAGGTGTATAAAATGCTGCGGGTTGGGGGGGGGGGGGGGGGGGGCAGGCGGTGACCTGCAATGAACTAGCAAACTACTTTAGTATCCAGATCAGTATTGAAACACTTCTATTTACAATTCAGGGCTAAAAATTAACGGTCGCCAGGTCGCCAGTGGCGATTTAAAACTGACCAGGGCGACTAAAAGTTGAGGTTTGATCGCAGGGCGACTACGATATAAGCTTAGAAAAGTTGCAAAGTACGAAGTTAAAATAAAAATAAAATATGTACCGGTAGTTAAATTGGACTACCTTTCCTTTCTTTTCCTCAACTCTAAGTTCATTGACTTTAGTGGATTTTTAGTTCTTAACGAGCCGATTTAACAGTTTCACGAGTATTTAGATCGATCCACAAATATATCTGGACGCCATTTTGATTTGTTATTGCCACGTGACTCCAGTCTTACCCAGAGCTCTATGCAGCACGTTTTCGAGTCTCGCATGTTTATCGTCAACATACTTCTCGCCAGGTTTTGGCATAGAAATTCTGATGTAAAACCCACAGAATGTGGAGATTTCTCCAAGGATGTGAGCCGCTGCCATCCAAAAAAACCTAAAACCAAGGAAGATGCCGTAGAAAGTAGCAAAAACTACGAAAAGACGAAAAGGAAACAGGAATTTCAGAAAAGCTGGACTCAGGGGAGGCCGTGGTTTGTTGTCCAAGATAACGCGTTTTGCTCCCTTTGTAAAGAGGCGGCAGTATTAAACCGTTTATTCAAGTAAATATGTTTTTTTTAATCAACTTGAGGAAAATAAGGGCCACTTTAATTTGGCCTGGGCCACTAAGAATTCAAGGAAACTGGCCCGACTGGCCACCAAGCACTGGAGTTAATTTTTAGCCCTGTTACATAATGCTAAAAAACAGACACACAAAAATCAAATGAAAGCACCCATGATGATACAGGTGTAGCACTGCTGTGCTTGTCCAATTTCTAACAAAATAAGATACAGCAGTTGCTTCTGGTATAATTTATTTGATTACAGAGAATACACAGAGTGCGATACACAAACTACGTGCTTACAGGTAAAGGTCCAAGGTCATGGCTAAGTGTTGCTGATCTAGAAATTTCTGGTGGCATTGAAGGTCCTCCACTAACAGGGTGTTGGTGTCGAGGATCACGCTGAAATATGAAAACCCAGCAGAGGTTTACAACTTGAGGATACAATGTACAATTTGAAATATTTAGTATATATACATGAATGTACAGTAGTACACCCTTCAAGGGTTTTTTTCACCATATGGCCGAAAGTGCTAGCCTATGAGCAGTTTCTCTTTCCCTTAATCCGTTGAGCGAGAAGCAAAATAAACCGACGGGGGAAGGGGGGGGGGGGGGGGGGGGAGGGGGGAATGGCCACCTCCAATAATATTGTTTTCTCTTAATTTATTTCGTTTCTCACTCGACAGACTAAGGAAAAGAGGGACTGCTTGTAGTCTACGAAGGTGTAAACATCCCAGTCTGAGGGGGTAGGGGGTGGGGCTATTCATATTACCCATATAAATTATGATAAATAACAAATGAAAAATATTATTTTCAACTTTTAAAACCCCAAGATATGCTTCACAAAAGATAATTATTACACCATATCAGTCGGGAAAATAACTGCCAATTTTGGCCAACTCACCCAAGTTGTTTTTCTAGTGTTGTGATCAATAAAGAACATTCTACCATTTGGTGCCTTCTGCAGGGCCCAGCCAGGAGGCAACAACTCTTCTGAAGGTACGTTTGGCTGCAAAGTACAAAATATTAATTAAAAAAGAAAATTAATTAACCCTTTCACTCCCAAGAGTGTCAAAGCTAAAATTTGAAAAAAAAATTCCCATTTTCATTTTGCAAGTTATGAAAAAACCCACAGTACCATACATGTATTAAAGCACAGCTCAATAGCTTTCATTTTAATGGTCACATACTTAGTGTTTCATCCACTAGACTACAAGTTAGAAACACTTTGTGCACCATAATGAACAGTACCACACATGTATGAAAGTACTGCTCAATAGCATTCATTTGAATGGTCATACACTAGCCAAGGGTTTCATCCACATACTTAGAAGTTAAAACCACCTTATACAGCATAAAGTACCACATACGTTAAAGCACAGCTCAGCTTATTGTATAATTAAGCTGGTCAAGGTGTGTGTTTCGTTCTTGAAGAACAAAAAAATGTTCATACCACAAACCTGGCTAAGCCGGTCAGGGTTTGTGTGTTTCGTTCTTGCATAACGCACTTTTACAGAGAAAAGAAACATGTTCATAACACAAACCTGGTCAGTGTCAGTGTTCAGGGATGACTGTTCAGTATCGTCAACACTGAGGTGCCGCCTTATTCTAAAATTTCTTTCTCGTCTAGCATCATTTTGCTCCACTTCATGTTGATGGGTTGATTCACTGGGGAATAAAGAGTTTGGATACAAATCTATTTACTTAAAGGGGCACTATCACAGGGATTTTGCAACTTTTTGGTCAAAACGGCGCTAAAATTATGACTCAGTACTTTCGCTCACACACGAAATATGCCTAGAACATCAAGAGGATGATATCAAGTGAATTGTTGATGGAAGAGCAAACCATAATTTAGTTTTTAGCAATTTAAAGACACAATGGCAGATTTTGAAAACGTCTGTAATTAGTAATTTTTAACAAAACTGGATCATAATTTTTAGGTATCCATTGATGTAAATATGTATTTTGGCTTTGACTTTTTGACATGATGTTCATGATAGTGCCCCTTTAAAAGCAATGTGTAGTCCTCATGAGCAAAGGGTTATGTCACTACCTATCAAGTATAAACAAAACCTGCCTTGATCAGGAAAAACGTCACTAACAAAATACTGTACAGTCGAAGCTCCCGGTAAGCCGACACACTCAGGAAGCAGAAAAAGTATCTGCAACTGGAGTTGGCCGTTTTAGGGAATGTGTAAACTTTTATACCGAGTATGTACTGTATGAGCTAAGAGTTAAAACGGAGTTTTGTTAAGGTGGCCGTAAGTAGAGCTGTCTCCTTCCTTACGAGAGTGTCCACTCAGAGAGCTTTGATTGAACTTTCAACACACTAATTTGCATACAAGACTTACAAAACTAGTTTTGTCTAATATTTAAATCTCATATCTTGACCAACTGACGAGGTCTTAGACGACACTAGTGTTGTAAACTCGTATGCAAATCAGTGTGTTGAAAGTAAAAAAATGTAAATGACAACAAGACTTACACTGTACATGTAGTTTAATAATAATATTTGAAACTTGATCATTCTGAAAGTACAAACTTGAATTGGGACAAAAAATCCCTGCCTCTAAAATTAGAAATTATTATAAAGTATTTTAAATGATACAAACTTACCTTCTTCCTGTTGGTCTAACCCAGGCAGTTGTCCTGGTTTCATGGTCAATGAAAAATGTTCTACCATTAGCATCCTTGAAGAAAACAGACTCAAATTTAGTTTCTAAATTACAGTATCGGTCAAATGTAAGTTGACAGTCACTCGAAACTTGAACGACTCGATCCTCAAAACTCAAAAACTTTGAGGATTGAATCGAGCGCTTCGAGTTTCGAGTCAAGTGCCTTGAGTTTCGAGTCGAGAAAACAAAGAGCTTATCACTCGATTAAGTTTTCACAAGACTAGTCGGCGAAAAGGCTGCACTTCTCTTCATTTCTAGATCAAAGTATTTAACGTGAACCACGTTGCAGAAATTAAAGCACTTTGACATCACACTCTCGGCTGGAAAAGAAAGTTATTCGCCATGCTCACAAACAATCTTTGGCTCATGTACCTTCAAAGATGTTAAGTTGAACATTTAACTTTTATTATAGTCATTCTGCAACAATTTACAAGAACATCCCAGGACTTTTATTTTCCAGACTCCAAATTCCCATGGCAAGCTTTTTCCTCCACCCAGTGAGTTTTGTTTTTATTGTGACCATTCTAATCTTTCTTTGAGTCACTGAATTTTCCCTTGATTTTACCTGCCAAAAAAATCACTCACTTTCCACGAAAATGTCAGAACAAAATTCCAGATCTTTCCAGGATTTTGAGTGTCTTTACTTCTCAATAATAATAATAATAATAATAATAATAATTATTATTATTATTATTTATATATATTATTTAGTTATACATGTACCTACATGTACCATTGCTGGAAATTCCATAATTACTCTACATTGTACATACATGCATCAATTTCAAAAACTTTATACAGTCAAACCTGTATATATCTGCCAAGGGTGTCTGCTTAATTAATATAGGTTTGACTGCATGTACATGTACAGTATGTCAAGTGTAATAAACTAATAATAAAAATGCTGGAAATGGTTTTTGAATTAAATAAGTCAAGAGCAATAAACATTGACTTTAATTTGCTCAGTTACATGCACATGTACACTGTATGTAGTTAAATTTGATAACTTCACACAGTTTCAACATCAAACCTGTTACATGTACATAGTTCGCTAACCTGTCGTTCTTCCCAATTACTAGGGAGGGGTTCCTGGGGTCTTGAGGGACGAGAAGGTTCCTCGACATCTGGAAGGGACTAAAGTAAACAAAAGATCAAAATGTAAAAGTCTTTTATACAAAATTACTTAATGGAATGCATTTTTTTAAAGAAACTTCTCAATAATTATATTACATTTCTTGGCCAGTAGATCATGGCACCTAAGATTTTTTCTGCCATTTACACAAATAAAAACATAAGAATCAAGATAGTGTTTCATCCGATTTCCAAACAATGAGAAGAGAGTACCATCAATGATGGCTTGTACTCTTTTTAGCAACAGTTTTCCAGACATTTTCTGACCCAAACTCCAAATGCACAAGGGTAGTTGTTGCCAGGAGCCCTTAGTTGATGATGTGTTGAAGAAAACAAAGCAAAAATTCAAGGGGACGTTGTTAATTACCAGGAGCCCTTCATTGATGATGTGTTGAAGAACAATAATTATTATTGTTCTTCAACACATCATCAATGAAGGGCTCCTGGTAATTAACAACGTCCCCTTGAATTTTTGGCCATTTTTGGATTTGCTCAAAACTAACTGAATTTTAGCATGTGGCCTCATAGGAAACCCAAGCATAATATTTGCATATCAATGTATTTGCATATCAATGTATTTACAAATATAAGAGTTTGTATGGGATTTCAAACGGAACATTTTGAGCAATAAATAAAATTGAAATTACTGAATAAAGTTCAGGAAACATTACATGGTGTTGTTTGCCATCCTTACAATGTGTTTAAACGCAATTTTGAGCGATTTTAGTTCAAGTTACCTTACCATGTATTATATAGTGAGAAGGAAGGAGTGTTCCGGCTGAATAATTAGAATAACAATGGAATCATCGAATTCACAGCTTGACTCTATCGTCTCAAAATTCGCTCGAATTTCCGCACTAAAATAGGTTAGGCTCCCAGTTTGACTTAATGCCTCGATAATAGCATGTCAAACAAATGTCTTTGTGAAAACCAATTGGACATACCTCGTTTAGGAATTGGACACAATACAAATTCAAAAACCGTTTCAAAATATGTCCGTGAAGCTCACAATCGTTTATCTTTGTTCCGTCGATCAAAAGTAGCGTGACCCTCCCCATTGGGGCTTAATTTTACTGGTGTCCAGTGCTAACCGCGCTCAAGTGGGACGATTGTGAGCTTCACGGACATATTTTGAAACGGTTTTTGAATTTGTATTGCGTCCAATTCCTAAACGAGGTATGTCCAATTGGTTTTCCCAAAAACATTTGTTTGACATGCTATTATTGAGGCATTAAGTCAAACTGGGAGCCTAACCTATTTTAGTGCGGAAATTCGAGCGAATTTGAGACGAGTCAAGCGGTGAATTGGATGATTCCATTGTTATTCTAATTATTCAGCCGGAACACTCCTTCCTTCTCACTATATAATACATGGTAAGGTAACTTGAACTAAAATCGCTCAAAATTACGTTTAAACACATTGTAAGGATGACAAACAACACCATGTAATGTTTCCTGAACTTTATTCAGTAATTTCAATTTTATTTATTGCTCAAAATGTTCCGTTTGAAATCCCATACAAACTCTTATAATTTTTGTAAATATATACATTGATATGCAAATACATTGATATGCAAATATTATGCTTGGGTTTCCTACCTGTGGCCTTCATTATAGTTGAGAAACATTGCTCTGAATTTTTCCCCTGGTTTGCGCTTTGTTTTTGAGAAGAGAAAAAACCACGGATACAGACAAGTTATTACATGTACCTAACAACGGCAGCTGTGTATTCGGTAAATCTTTTTTAAACAGAAACAAAAGGAACCGATTAAATACAAGCAATGAAGCAGCACATTTGTTAAATCGAGAGAGTGATTTGTTAATTTCACCTTTGGTATTTTCATTTGTTAGTAAATTTTGCAACCGTTCTTTTCTTCATGTCACTAATTTAATTTAGCTTAAATTTGCAGATTTCCAGGCTTTTCCAGGACCTGCGAATACACGTAAAATCACTCGTTTGAAATCCAGGACTTTCCAGTCCTGGAAAATGTCACAACTAAGGACCTGTACGAACCCTAGCCTGGAGTACAATACATACATGTAGTATACGTCAAATAAATAATTTAAAATAACCAACCTGTGGTAACGAGGATGGTGTCGCTCTATCGGGTAGCGGTGGGGCACTGGGTGTGGGAGGATTAGATGGGATAGCAACAGGTGCTGAGGAGATTACATTGGACGGAGAATCTGGGTAGTGGTTTTCGACAAGACTGAGGTCTGCATCTGTAGTGGCTTCTGTGCTTGTCTCTGTAAACAAGGGACACCTAATGAGACCTTGGCTAGAAAGTAACCCCATGAGCTGACAATTTCTTAGCAAGATAAGGAGTGTACGTAGCAAACTTAATGAGGCTGTTTTAAGTAAAAGGACATAGTCACATCACGACTGTGCACTTACCAGGAGTTGTTGATTGAGGCAACAGTCCGTCCTCTGATGGAAGACACGACAACTGCAGCTGTAAATGGCCTTTCACTCTTGATCGACTACTGCAGAAGTTGAAGAAGTAGTGGAAAAATGTTTCTAATAAATATCAGCAACATAAATGCACATGTAGTTGACATCATACATAGAGACAGTTCTTGTCAGCAACTACATGTGTACATGTACATTGACACTGTCTAGCTTAATTATTATGTGCCGTAAGCAATAGACCTACATGTATTTAGCTTCCACGGCTTGTTTGTTGTCCATTTCAGACCAAGCGATATTGCTTCTTTCAAATTAGTCATATTTATGTGCAGAATTTATTATTTAAAATGTCTGAATAATTTTTAGATAGATAGTATATAAAAGAAACAGTGCTCTAGTTCTAAAACATCACATGGTCTGAAATGGGTCAACAAACAAATCAACGTTCATAATGTTCTCAATTCAGGAGCAAATGTTGAGCATAGGTAAAAGGGCTACAACGAAGGATTCACCTACCCTTCGATTTCGATTTCGATTATTACCTTTTGATTTCAATTATATAATTTTTTCTTTATTTCTGCAGTGTCTTTAAAGAATTATCTGTTATGTAGTCTTAAACAGGGAAAACATAATGCTTCCACACCAAAGACCAACCTCGTTCCAGGGTCTCTCTTAAATTTAATATTGTTTGAGAGAGGTTGTTGTCAAATTCCCTACTCCCCGGGCTCGGAAAATGGTCAAATGCCCGGGGGTTGCCCGGGGGGATGTTGAAGCCTTCGAATTGATCGGCGCATCAGGGATCCATATTCGTTTTTCTCAAAGTCGTCAGCCGGGCAAGTATTCCAAAAAACATACTTGCCCTGGCAAAATTTTGGTTGCCCTTTCAAAAGTAGAGAATTATTGGTAAAAAAAAGGCGACAGAATGGCTACATGTTAAAAACGTTTGCGTTTTTTATTAACATCGTATAATGCATCGCGCTACAATGTACATGAAGGTTAACAACGACGTTTGGCGGCCACGACCGTTATTAAGTGATTTGAAAGACGCTTTGTGGATCTTCATGGACTCCAGGCGAAGCGATGTCACAGTGCAGCTGGCATCTACAAAAACATTTTTTTCTGGGCCAGTGATCTGTCTAACTGGGACGCTGACTGGCAAATTTTGCAAAACATATTGCCTCCAGCCGAAGCAGTTTGCGATGTGGCAGACGATGATAGCAATGCAGGCACAAATTTCAGCCAGGGCCTGTTTTTCTGCCACGAAGGTAGGAAGGCACGCTGTCGTTCCTCCTTTTCATATTTCGCTTGTTTTCGCCAGCTTCACTTTCACTTTTTTTCTTCTTGGCTGGAGGCAATAACGCCATCCAAATATCGCCACATGTTGTTTACACGATCAGCTGTCAAGCCACATTTTCGTGTTTGAATGCTGCAGTACATCAGAGAAATAACAGCGGTTGACAACATGAAAATTGAGCCTGCGATCATGCGACTCATGAAAATACCGCATTATCAAACATGGCGCCCAAAATTATGATTCGATCGCGAAAGAAAGCTGCAAATTTGTCTCTGTTTTCTGAAAGTTCCAGTTGGACGAGGAATCAATAGAAGGCAGGTACTCATATGCAAATTAAGGACTCAGATTTTACTCGTCCAAAGGACGAGTATTCAAGTTATTTTGGTCGTCCACACGATGTTTGGTCGTCACGGACGACCAGACGACTGCGAATATGGATCCCTGGCGCATAATAATATAACATGTTTTATGGAATTCAAATTCACAGGTCCCACCAGGGCCTCAAAGTATTTAGAGCCTGGTTTTTAAGATGCTCATTGTTACACTACATAAGTGATTGCATCAAAAACTAATCACCATGGGGAAAATAAACATTTTTGGTAACTGGACTTACCTTCTTGGTCTCAAGCTATAATTGTTTGGCATAATTTGGACATTTGGACCCTCGATCTAAAAGAAGAATTCAAAGTAAAAATTATTGTGACAGACGGAACTTGCAGGACACATTGATCACCAGTACAGGATCCATATAGTCTGCCCTAGAGCAGTGAGCTGGAAATAATTTTCTTGCTTAGCAGGACATGTGTCCCAGACCTTTATTTTGACTGGACATACTGTAATGCAAAATTGGTCATTCATGCAATTTTTTCATGCAACTGGTGTCACAACAAAATTGATAAGTCATATGAAGAATTGTAACAGCAACTCAGTCTCTACTATTAATTAGCTATTTTAACTCTTTGACTTGCCCCAAAATAAACAATTTATAATCATGCACATGTACATGATGTACGCCTGTCACACAGGCTAATGTACATGTACATGCAGGTATAAGCCTCAGGCTTTAGGAGGTGTTGGCTTGAAGGAATTTACAAGAAAGCAAAATGTTTTATTAGAAAAATATGTAGCACCCAAGGGCTACTTGTAATCTGAGCGCTTCAAAGGTCATTCAATTTACATGTACAGTGAAGATGACGCTACCATTGCCACTCGACAAAGTTTTTGATTAATTTTTGACATCTTTTTGACAACTTTTTGACGATTTTCGGATGGGTTCCGTTTGACTTGACCAATCAAAATCCAAGGAGTGTTGGAGGCGGAGTCGTGAAATTTGAATGGTTTTCAAGCCTGCAAATTAGCGCCGGTTATCGGACATTTGTCCGGTAAATTTGAGGTTTTGACTGGCGAATGCTCAGTCTGGCCGGACATGCTGACCGGGCTCTTCTGTTACGATGTGAAATATGAAAAAAATATATTTTCACTCAAGAATGCCAAACATACTCTCATGCGAATCGCCGGCTATATTGGCGACTAAAAATTCTGCTTTAGTAGCCACTTTGCGACTACATTTCTCTACGATTTAGATTATAAATTCAAAGATTAAAGTTCAAAAACATTTATCTTGTCTTGTTTGGCTTTCAGTGCAGTCAACTTGAAAATGGCTGCCGTGTTTAAGTCGCCCTATAATGCATTGCGAGCCCTGCGTTATTGCGTATGTCATGTATGTCGATATATTTTGTCTCTGGAAATGTGGCGATCGTGTTTTAAAAAGTTTATAGCGGCTGGAGAGTCTCAACATGTTTTAATTTAGAGTTTGTGGTAAGATTGTTCGTTCAACCTAGCCTGGCGACTAAAAATTTGCATTTGGGGACTATTTTTTTCCCAAAAAAAATTTAAAAAAATTGTTTGTGCTCAGAATCGTCCAAAACGCATCTAAGAGACTTATACAGTAGTTTTATTATACTGAAACAGATTGTTCTTTCAAATTTTTAAATTAAGTGTGGGAAAATTTTTTTCTCCAACCAAACTGGCTGCATGTCAGGTCAAACCTTGTCCCTGGCCTGACATATGACAGGTTTATAGAAAAAAATTATTTGCAGGTTTGGTTTTAGTTTCTAGAAGTCTAGTTCAAATGTGGCGCCACAAAACGGAACCCATCAAAGTTGTCAAAAAGATGTCAAAAATCAATCAAAAACTTTGTCGAGTGGCAACGCTAGCGTCATCTTCACTGTAATAGTCAGAAAATAAGTTAAACTATCCCCTTTAATTAGTAAAATTGATTTCTATGCAGTATACAATGTACAGTACTTGACTACATAAGTTTAATTAGTAACTACATGACGTACAGTTGTACTTACTGGTAAGGTAACCAAAGGTAATTCCACCTCACCAAGAAAGTCATCTCTTGTCTAAAAGAAACAAGAAAAAAAAATCATGACAATTTTGATGTATTGAGAGCACTTACAAATTCATTAATACCTATATGGCTTGATTGAACAATAATTATTGTTCCTACTGTATAGTAGCTGAATGACATCAGTGCAAATTCTAAATCAGCTACTGATTGATCAAGACACTTGAATACTGACAAATTTAGACTGTACAATGTACCTGTCTGTAGTCTGACGTATAAAATCCCTTTCTAATTATTTGCAATTATTATTGACTTATTCTCATGGTTCAACTGGAACTAGCTTGCAATCGAGGCTCATGCGGGGAAATATAATTAAAAATATTTTGCATTTGAAAAGATTCCACTGCATGAGCCTTCGAATTCATTGCAAGCTAGTTCCATCATAGAAATCTCGAGCTCATAAATCTAAATTATTGTTTTAGTAAAAATTATAACAATTGTCTTGTTAACTCTAAATTATCTTCCAAAACTTCGGAGAAACGCGAAGAAACCGCAATTTTGTAGACGACCTCCAGTCACTGAACACTAATATAACAATAGAGTGTTTCTGTCGAGGAACTATCGGCTGATAGTTGCCCGCGGAAATTTTATGTTCTAAAAAACAAATATTAGCCCGAGAACGAAGTTCGAGGGCTTATATGCTAGTTTTTTAGAACATAAAATTTCCAAGGGCAACTATCAGACCGATAGTTCCGAGACAAAAACACTCTATTGTCATTATTGTTCACCACTAAATTTTCCGTGCGGCGGCCTAAAACTGAAAACGACATGAATTTATTTATTTCGATTTCTAACACACAGCTGCGACGCTTGGAGCTTCAAAAATAGTTTTGCTTTTCAACTTTTGTCTCGTAAATACGTACAAAACTTTAGGTTAAACTTCGTTATTACTTTTTCAAAAGTTATAAATCGACTGAGTGATTTTTCAGTTCCATCTAAATGAAGTATGATTTGTATGAAAAACGGCGGCAAAACCTGGCGCGGGTTCCACCGAGTCAGTTGAATGAAAAGAAAGCAGGACTGACAAAAGTTTTCCGGATTATTTCTTCGCTCAATCTCTTCTAAAGTTTCATATATTCTGGAAAATTGTGCAAATGATTTAGCACAAAATGGGAAGATCTGAAATAATTGTGGAGCTGAACATTATATTCATTTTACAAGTCAAATGGACTGAACGGAGTCGAAGGTTTCACTGCGGACAAACGCTTGACGAACTGCCGTATTTAAGCTTCGTAACCGATATTTATTGTGCTGATTCAAGCTGGAATTGACAAGCCTCTTGAAAATACAAGGTAACAATACTGAATAGGCTAAGCTAAAACTTGTGGTGTAAACAGGCTATCATTTTTTGGACGAATTTGTGTCGGTTTACCGATCTTTCCGTAAATTGTTTAGTGCTCTTTCATTCGCATTTGTTGTACATTTACAGGAATTTGCCATTAAATATTTCGTTCCAAACTTGGTGCATGCCCATATGTTATGAAAGAATTGATAGAGAGTAAATTCTCGCTATTTTTTAATTTATTCTTTCAACTGTTTAGCTCAAAACTGCACAAAACGGGTGTTTTTCGCTCGGGCGGGCACTATCGATCCGGGGTTTTTTGCCCGACGGGCACTATTACCTGACAGTGTCTCTCCGCGGATGAACACTATCACGTCACGTGTTCGATTTAAGCCAATCAGAATCAAAGAAAATTTAGTGGTGAACTATAATGGCTGATAGTGTACGAGTAGCTCAGCCAATCAGATTGTCTCATTTGCATTAGTATACTAGTAGATTTTTACTAATATGTATTAGTGAGTAATGTGATTGTAACACTTACATGCACCACAGTGTACATTATAGTTCTGTCAGACATGTACATGTACATGTATACTATAATACAGTTAAGGTATACATTCAATGTACAATGATCGCACTATTAATTTCCTTGGTTTGAATTATTTTTGTGGAACCTGCCTGAAGTGAATACTAGCTGAAATAAGATACATCTGTAACTTACAACTCTATTTTCATCAAATACTTCAAACAAGAGTCTGTTGTCTACAGGGTTCACCTGAAATACAAAAAATATTAAATATATACTGGAAGGAAACAATTTCTGTCCAGACTGGTCAAGTGTTGCTGGTGAATAGCCATAAAAAAATGCACATGCAACTACCATACATGTATGTATAGTATGTCTTCTATTTAGCCTGCGTATCAAACTCTCTGGGGGCAGGGGGTAGGGTATGGAAGGGAAGGAAAGAGAGCTTTCACGGACGCCTCAGAATTTTGAATGCTCCCTTTGAAACCTCCCGTCACTTTCTGCTGTTACGTTTGAGCTGTCAAAATTTGGCTAGTCAACGCAAACCGGAAACAAAATGTAATGTTAAAATTTTACATTTTTGTGGTCGTCTCAATTTTCTACGTAGTGTATTCTAACACGCTCAAAAGTCGTTTCTCAAAAAGTACTAAAACAGATCGAATCGAAAAACATCTCTTTCAAATATAAGGGGTTTCAAAGTGCAGGACAGCTAGAATATTTGTTTCCCGTTTGTTTATAGGAATTTCGCTCTGAAAATCCCGGTGCAAGATTTTGTATATTTAATTACGAAAGAGCAATGGAATAATTCCATAATTACATGTATATTTACCAGAGCTGCATGGTATGTCTGTGGCGAAAAAACCTGTTTCTCCGGAACTACCACATTGTTTGGCTCGAGAAAGGTCTCTTTGGAAAGCATTTTCAAAGTGCTGAACAGAAAAATTACTTAAGTATGTGCGCCTCAGAAGAACTCATTTTTCTGCAAGAGTGATAAACACTATAAAGTGTCATGTTTGCTAAGAAGACATCATCAATTTAATAAATCTCCACCAATCAGCATTTTGCGACAACGTTTTGAGCGCAGATATTCAACATTCTGAGGCATCCGTGCAAGCTCTCTTTCCCTCACATACCCCACCGCTCCCAGAGAGCTTGCTACGCAGGCTAGTCTTCTTTTTAGCCCGGGGGGTATTAATTTTAGGAATCACAAAGGGGACAAAACAATCATTACACTGTCCAAATTATCAAAATTCTAAATTAAACCAGTTCTAACCATTTACTGACAAAACATATTAATTATTAATTAAAAGCAGCTTTTTCAAGAAAACTACGAACCGTAAATGACCCCTCAAAAGTAGTGACATTTGTTCCCCGAACATAACGACCCCCCGAAAGTAGTGACGGGCCCCGAAAGTAGTGACAGGGCCCGAAAGTAGCGAGCACCAAAGGCTGCTAATTCGAAAGTAGCGAGCACCAAAGGCTGCTAATTCCGAAAGTAGCGAGGGTTGTTACTTTCGGAACTTTACGGTAGTTCAGTCCAGAATGTTACATGTATATCACAGAAAGAGCACAGTGCACTAAATTTAAATGTATGCACGGTATAAGCATCATTCTACATCTATACTGTAAATATTCTTACCCGAAAAAAAATCCTTGGTTCCAAGTTGGATGTAAGGTCTATGTGAATGTCAACGAAAAAAGAAACTCATTAAAAGCAAGAATAAATTCTTATATTTATATTATTTATATAAACTAGAGTGAATAATTACCAGGATTTCTCTAACTGTCTGAGAAAAATATGAAAAAGATAATAAATGATATCTTTCACATGTGAAGATATTGATGACATCATGTTTGCTGACAAGTTTGCCATGTTTCAATGCTGAATGAGCCAAAGTTTGTCGATATTCAGTCGAAACATCTTCGGATCTACCTTGGCAATCTTCGATAGTTGAATACTCAAAGAGAAATTTATGTGCACCCATGTATTATCCTATTATTATATTAAATCTATTTCTTAAACGTCAGAGTTCACGTGTGCAGTAAATGATTGTAAAAAACAACCTCACCTTTTGATAGTTTCAGTTACAACAGTATCTATTTCTCCAAATTCTCTGTCTCCTCTGAACAATTTTATTCTACAGTAAGGATCACTAAATTAAAGGAAAAAGCAAAGGAAAAAAATGCTGATTATGATTACAGTCAGTTATAAAATGCACAGATTTGTACTGTTGAATGAAAAATTGCTGAAACTCAGAATCAACTGAAGGGGTGGTGAAAAAGCCCTAAGTGACTTTGGGAAATTTGAGACAAGTAGAATTTAAATACCTCCCAGCAATTTTCACACTCTGATCTGGTTTAATCATTGTCTAAGAAAAACTAATAATTATCACCAGCTTTTCTTAGACAATGATTAAAACCAGATCAGAGTGTGAAAATTGCTGGGAATTTCAATTCTGCTTGCCTCAAATTTTCCCAAGTCACTTAGGGCTTTTTCCACGCACCCCTTCATTACTATAGCAACGATGATCTTTTTTTTTCAGTATTAGGGTAATATTCATTTGGTCATTTACCCTGTCAACAAGTCCAATATTCCCCAAAACAGATTGAACAAGCTGCATGTAGTTCAATAATGTTTTTTTATGAACTACAATAATTATTAGGACATATTAACTACAAATTATGTTTTAAAAAAGTATATTTGCGAGGGTCCATCCTTATATAGTTGCCGATTTGCAAGATTGGGACTGCTACAGAAATCTTACCTACATGTCATAAATTTTATAAATAGATAAATAATTTGTCATTATTTGAAGTGACATGAAAATGTAAGATAATTTTATAATATACTCAACAAAATATGCAGCTTCTGATTGGTCAATGACAAGTGCATAAATAGGTTATAGAGTGCAATACGGAATGTGATAAACGGTACCGGACAAGTATAGACTCGATAGAGACGTTTTTGCCGCTTAATGACATTGAAATAGTTCACGAATGCTTAAATATTTTCTGAACTACAATACTGTGATTATTTCAAAAATTTCACGCCTGGTTTGCCTGCGCGTTCAAACAAAACATTTCAGCACTTTGGAAGCCAGTGAAGCGTTTTGTGTGCAGAGTAGCGTGACGGCTGCAGCAAAATTTTGTTGAGAATATATTATAAACAAAAAATTGTATGAACTGCTCGTGCATTTCGTGATTTATGGTCACTCGTGATGTTTTGAAAGTTCTCAAATAGCACTCGCCTAAAGGCTCGTGCAATTTTGAGAACTTTCAAAACATTACTCATGCCCATAAATCACGAATAATTGCACTCGCGTTCATACGATTTCCTATACAAACATAATTCATGTACAACATTGGTCAACTCAAAATATAATTTAATACTTGCAGTACATTTTGCAGTTATTAAGAAGCCCTCATGTATTTTATTCTACAGACTACAAAATTTCATAACAGTATTTTATTTCACATAATCCATTCAAGCATCTGAATAGCTTGTAAGCTTATATTTATAGGCACACATATATGTACATAAATATTTGCTATGTTATAATCAAGTGACCCAACAAACTCAAAATGAACATGTAAAACCTGTATTATAAACTGTGAATATTACAACAGTCGCACCACACGAAAGTACTTTCTGTCAAAGGTCAATCAGAGAATCCAATAATTCAATCAAGCCTATTCGACAGTCAGTCAGTTGGCCCATAACCTCATCCGCATACAAACATGCACATAACGGAAGCGACGAAAACCTGCCATACCTTAGACCAAAAATGTCCTTCTTGGCCAAATCAAGACCTTGAAGAACGATTACCCTCACAATTTTGACTCCCGGATTCTGAAATAAACAAGCAGACTAAATAGTAAGCTTAAATATGACACACGATATAATTCGAAGTTGTACGGATTCAAGCTACGACACATATTGACAAGCAAAAGAACGAGACATCAAACTACACCTGCAGGCCGTGAATTAAAATACTCACCCGTGAAGGCTTTAAACCATGAACAACGGATGGGCCTCTCGGAGGCAAATCCATTGACTCTACAACAACGACAAATACAACACTACAATTTACGTGGGACTGACGGCCATTTTATCAACTTCGTATCTAGATCCAGTCCTCGCGCGGTATTTTAATACGCACGCAGAACACGCGAACGAATCAAGCGAGGTTGCGTAGGTGGGCTGCGGGGCATGTTTATTTTTACGAATCCTACGTGATTTTACGTTGTTTTTGCATATTACGTAGGCATAATTAAGCTATAGTTAAAGGTGACCTCATGGTTCTTCGCTAAAGGACGTAAATATTATGCTCGCCTTAGCAATGACGGAAACGTTGTGTATTTTATTAACTGGTAAGCAAATTATAATGTAAAGTCGGAGCTAGACGAAGTAAACCGGACAAAACTCGGCGAGACGAAAGTTTATTTTACTTCTTGTAAACTTTCGTCGCGCAGGTATACTTCGTGACGTCTACTTCGTCTGGCCCTTGATCGATGACTACGTACATGTCCAGGGGTGGGGGTGGGGGTATGTACATGTAAGTTCCCTCCGAAGATTCCATGATATCCCATACAAAAGAAATAATTAATAATAATAATTAAGTTCTTTCTGCGCGTTTAAAATCTCAACGCGCTTACAAATATGCAATAAACATGCTTGTTCAATTTCCATTGTTTGTGTCCTCTCAGCCTCGCTACCAAGCTGAATTTTAATATCTCGAAAGGACCCGGTTATTTCAGCAGCCTCCTTTTTCGAGTCGTGACACAGGCTTACCATCCTCTGTTTGTTTAGTTACATGTAGCTACGATATTCAAATTTCTTAGTAAAATAATAAATTGTGGGTATTTAGGGCTGTCTGCTTATTTTGCTGTATAGGCGATATTTGAAGCATGCAAGAGCCGTTTTATGAGTTCAAAGTTTTCTAGTCACTTCTTGCAACTTTGAGTAGTTTTATAAATAAAATTAATAAATAAACATCTTCATTGGATTAACAAATTCTGTACCTCCTCTAAAGCTTTGCCCTCAAAAAAGCATTTCTAGATCTGTTGTAATTATTTTATTTTTGATTAATAAAAACTTTAAATATGAAGGAAGTGTATGTCAGTGAATGGCATACATGTAACATATTATGGTATGTCTTGTAACAAGATATATATAATGATTAAATATTATATATATTAGATCTAAAAACATTGATTTATTGAGTTCACTCAAATGGAAACCAATTTTATATACAGTCTGGTACAAAATTAAATATAAATAATATTTAAATTAATAATTACATACATTAAATATTTGGTATTTCGCATGCGAAATGAAATTGTCTTTTACTGCAAAAAAATCTTATATTGAATGAGTGCATGCATGCATCTGACTTCATTCCTCTTTGAGAGGCTTTGATATGATTTGAAGAAAGGGATTTTCTGGTGAAAATTGAGAGTGCTGTTGATTAAGCCACGCTGTCAAACTTGGCTGTTCAATTCTTGAAGCAAAACTGTCAAAGGCGGCAAATGTCTGGTGTTGTGGAGGTTGTATTCCAAGTTAAGGAGTCTTTCATGTAACAATGTTGCTAATTTGTCCTAACTGATCAGTAAAAGTATTAACTTGTGTGTGTAATGATGATGGTGAATGATGGTATTGGTGCTGATAAGAGAGGGGGTGGGGGGTAGAAACAGGAGGGCAGAGAGACCCTGGGAACGAGGTTGGGAAGCAGGATTCCCAAGGTGGAAACCTGGGAGAACATAATATAAAAAATGTACTAAATATTTTGCAATAAATGGAAAAGCGCAAAGAGGTGGGAGCCACAACGGAAGGGGTGGGAACCGGGTGCACAAGGTACGGGAAGCGGGAAGTTCAGGCCCCCCTGTGCCCCTACTGATAAATGATGACAATGAATGTTGCTAGTAATGGTAATGACAACAAAGCTACGTACTGCAGTACCACCATTGTCACTATACTGACAATGACGATGTGAAAACTATGTAGTTTAAATGGCGCAAAAAGCTAGTTAAAACTGTCAATAAGAATAATAAATATTTCTGATTTTGCTAAATGACTGTACCCAGTAATTCAATATAACAGGCATAACCAGGAATTACTTGACAATAATTTCTGTGGAGGTCAGGACAAATTTACTGGTCTTTCAAATTTTAATTGTGGCCATGATTTTCATTGTGCAAAAGGATATTATATGGAATCCTTCATCCTGGAGTTCTTCCTGTGGCCTTTCCCGTCTGGCAACAGCATAGGATGGTATACTAAAATGCCCAGATAGCTGTGGTACTGGCTGTAAAATCAAAGTGTAGAGAATCTTAAATGCATTGGACGTGTTTAAAATACAGTAGACTCTCACTATCTTGAACTCTCAAGGGGAACGAAAAACAGTTCGAGATAGCGAGGAGTTCGAGATAGCCGATAGTAAATGGCTGAAAAACAAGGGCAAAGGGAATGGGTTTGTGTTCGAGATAGTGGGGTTTTCGAGATAACCGAGTTCGAGATAGCGGAGGTCTACTGTAGTTATGTGAAACTGTTACTGTGTTTCATGTTATCCAATCGTGTTACCAATTATTATTAATTAGCCTCTGCTGCACTTTTACTAAAAACAATCTTCTATTTTTAAGTATAGAGCTTACATCTGATAATTATGTGACTGTAATTATAATAATATTGTTTTACCTGATGATAAGTGTTGAATAAATCCAATGTTGGTAGCTGCCATGATTCCATATTTCCGCTCTGTAACTCAAAGGACTCCTTCACTAAAGTAGGGGTGCTAGGAACGCATTGTGGTCCAATGCTGTCTGGGGGAAATGGCTCTTCATCAACTGAACATGATGAGCTGGATGTTATGTCATTTCTTAGATTGGCAGGAAGCCTTGTCAGAATAAAAAGGACAACAAGAAATTAATATTGATAATTAATTCATTTCTGTGTTTTTAATCTGACAACGTTTTCAGCTCATACTGGGGACCCTGTGCAGTGAGAGAGATCTAGAGATGGCTTGTAAAGTACAATCTGGCATCTCTCTCTCTCATTCTGCACACTAGGTTACTGGTTCCCAAGAGAAATTAATCTAATGGAGATTATTAAAACCACTATGCACTTAATCTTAATGTGTAATACAAGAGATGTAGTACCCTTGATCAGCTGTCAGATCTCCATGCAGGCTTTATAATAATAAATTATCAGCAAAGAAATCTCTGGGGAGGAGAAAGAGAATTAATATAAACTACGGCATGTCTACAGACCTTCCCAGTACCTCAGTCCCACCTGGCGCCAACCCTGGTTTTGACCTGCATTCCTCGGTAATTTAATTGAGAGTGGCATAATTCTTACGATAAACTGCCATGATTTATAAGTGGCCGATTAACTGGGAATTAAAAAAATACTAAGAACTGACAAATGAAATTAAAAGTCCAGGAATATAAACATTATTCTGCCTGTCAGTGTAGGGAATTGTATCTCTCTGTTGAGTTGTCTGACAGCTGTTTGGTACTGTAATTACTAGCTTACGTGTACACTGTACTATTTCATAAAGTACTGTCTGGAAAACACATGAACTAAAGCAAAAACTTTACTATGAGTTTTAAAACTATTTTTTTACCAGTTAAATTCTGCCTGTTTTCTTTTTAGCTGTGCCACATGAGCTGTCACATCAAAACCTGTGTGCTGATTATGACTTGTGGTGTGCATGTTAATGTTTTTGGAACGTTTTCGCTTTCTTTTCCTCAGTTTAGATGGATGTGGAAGACTTGTCCTGGAAGGAACAGCAGTAAGCAGCTTTTGATGATCATACAGCTCAGATGAAGCTCTTGCCACAACCTTGCTACAAACCTAAACAGAAAAACCATTTCCCATTATTACTAAAGTAATTAGCCTAACTAAGGTTAAATAACGGTTAATAATCTAGCCTTGTACGTGTAGTGTTGGTTTTTGAATCATTTTAAGTTTACTTTAGTGTTTAAAAAACGAGCAACAGTATTTTATCAGTTTTTTTATTTTTCAGTTTTTCAAACAGCTTCAAAAACTTCCCCTCAAAATTAATATGTAATACAATTCTGAAGTGGCTCGTCGTGCCAGCAGAATTTACTTCTCATACCAATACTTAATTAATTATTAATTAATTAATAAGCTGAGTGAGCCTAGAGTGTGCAAGGTGTGTTCCAAGAAAGCTTCAACATATGACTGGTCAAATCAGTAGACTTCAGACCTGTCTCCATAAAATATGGGACGTTCCATTTTTTATCCCCCCCCCCCCCCCCTAATATCCCTTAAATTTTTGTCGGCACCCTTTGAAGAAAATCCGAACTCTCTTGGTCCTCTTGTAGTAAAACCTGCCATCCTTAGGGTCCTTAGGGGGGAGGGATAAAAAATGGAACGTCCCAATCCTTGTTTCTATTTTCATAACTTTTTGTACCCATCTGAATGTAACACTGGTCTGAAGGTACTGTAGTGTTGCTATAAACTTGCCATTGTATTAATAGAGGGTTATGGGATTATGTAAATTAAGATAAGTTTAATTTATACCCCAACTGGCAGCATATCTCCACTTCTTGTACATTCCCTGGAAAGAAGAGATTTGAAAAAGATAAGCTAAGGGTCATATAAGTTTAAGTTAGGCCTAAGTTATTATTTAAGCTTAAGTTTAAAAAAGCTCCTTAATTACATCAGTAATGAAGAAATGTAACAGATCATTTGATGTTGTCCTGGCAGTCCATTTTATTTGGTATAATAAAATTATTGAAAAAATATGAACATTGCATTGATTTTAAGCTTAATACCCATTCAGATCGCTAGTTGATTTCCAGAGTAAATTTTCTTTAATGGCTTCGATGTCCAATGATTTTTCCTGCCTTCTCACAGTTTGTGAACTCCTGAAAAAGGCAACGAACAGTGTAATTAAAGCTTATTATTTCTTGCTTAACGGTCGTTCCTTGAAGATTAGTATTTTTAAAAAGAATAAAGGATTTCACTGTACTTCGCAATCGATAATCAGCTTACAGGAAACTATAAAATCACCTTGCAGAGGGAATATAAACCGACCAGTTTGCTTCACGACCTTCTCCTAGCTCGTCGTTGTCGGACCCTTCGTCCATCTTCTCCTTTTTCACGGGGTAGCGTTTTATATATCCCTTATTCCCGTTTAGGTCTGATCATCATAAAAAAAGTGAAATTAAAATATTTGCGACACAAAAATATGAACGCACGAAGCTGTTTCAAACGGGACGGGCGCGGCGCGCTTATTTTCGCGCGCATTTTTCCCGCCAATTTTCGAAAGTCTCTTTTTTGTTTACGCGCGCGTATAGTAGTTAATTCTATCTTGTTGGGCAATGACTTTTTATTTTATTTGGTGGCTCCTAAAAGAGCCGTTTGTTTGTTTGTTTTACGGTAGAAGCTCAGTGTTCAGTCGCCATTCGTTCTTCTTTTGGCTTGCTGTAATTCTTTCTCGCAGGCTTCTTGAGCAGGACGGCCTGAATATTCGGCAACACACCGGAGGTGGGTATGATGACTTTTGGCAACAGCCTGTTGAGTTCCTCGTCGCTTCGGATCGCGAGCTGTATGCTGCGGGATTGATCCGTTTTCGTTTGTTGTCCCGGGCCGCATTGCCGCTCAATTCGAGAATTTCAGCTACCAAATACTCCAGAACTGCCGCCAAGTAAACTGGGGCGCCCGCTGCGATGCGTTCGGAGTACTTTCCCAGGCGTAAAAATCTGTGTATACGACTCACTGGAAACTGCAAACCTGCTCTTGTAGAACGACTTATTTTTCCGCTCATACGAGACGGCATGCCGTACAGTTTTCTCGTCGATTTTCCGCCAGATTTACTCATTTCTTCCGATGTCGCTCTGCAATCTACAACTTTCTTCTCGCGTTTCTGTGTTTTATAGTGTTAGCCAGGATCGATTTCCTCCAATAGGAAAACAACATATTTTGATTGGAAATGTACATCTTGTTTCCTCTGAGGCCCGCATCAAAAGGCAATAAAACTGGCGCCCGAAAAAAATCCGATCTTTTCTTATCAAGCAGGTCATTTCCTGTTGTTCTCGCTGTTTTAATAGGAATGCAGAAAGAAACTACGAGCTCATAAACTTGACTATTGTTGAAAAAATAAATAATTATTGCCAGAAGGAGATGTTGCGTGACTAAATTTTGGCGCGAGAGTCTGGGCTTGGCGCATGCCCGTATGGTGTTGCATAACGTTACACGCACACACAGATATTTTCTTCAATACTGCGCGTAATTGCGCTGTAAAAACCAAGAAATCGCGAGAAAGAGTTCAAATGATAAGAATAGGAACTCTTTCCAGGGCTCTGGGGAGACCAGTAAGTATTTTTAAATGCACTAGAAAGTATACTATTTCTTAGAAAATCAACGTCAAAGTGGGAGATGTGTTTGACACATTTTTGATGAAATCGGTGCATGTGTAGCTATATTTGTAGCTTGGTATAAATTTAAGTTAAGTCTGTATTAACGAGTGTCCATAAAGCAGGGTTCCACTGTATTTGGGACCCTTACCCTTGCTAGCAAGGTGAGGTGATGGCATACTGTAGCCCCATAGAGAGTCGTGTATATACATAGTGTATCTGATTGGCTGTTGCTCTGTGTTGAATTTTTGCGTGCAAGTGATAACCAATCAAAGACACTAGTATACACAGATCTCCGTAGAGCTACGTCATTGATCAGTATGAAATTTTGGGGGTTTAAGCCCCTTCCACACAAGCAAGTTTTCCTTGACAAGTTTTCCTTGCTCGTGTGGAAAGGGAAATTTGGCAATTTTTTCCTTGACAAGTGTACTTGTTCAAAAACAAGCGTGCCAGTTTTTGAACAAGGACACTTATCAAGGAAAAATTGTCAAGTTGCGAAACTTGTTTGTGTGGACGTGCAACAAGGAAAACTTGACAAGGAATTCCTGGTGCCCAGCGGCCTTATCTTGTTGCTCGCGATCTGCTGTACAATTGTTTATCGTCCACACAAGCAAATAAAATTTGTCAAGGAAAAACTTGTCAAATGAAATTTGTTGTTTACCCACACGAGCAAGGAAAACTTGTCAAGGAAAACTTGCTCGTGTGGAAGGGGCTTTAAGATGTCTTTTGAGCTGGGAAGAATTGGGAGTATTTGAGCATGTGAAGAGACACATGTACATCATGTATGTGCCCAAGCTAGAAATGTTATTCCCTTATTGTCCTTCCACTTATCAACATAATTTTTTTCTGATAATATAGGGAAGCTCTTTGCGGTGTCTGATCTCTGGCAGATGTGCATCAACGCTTGTCATTGCTGAACATGATAACAAGACTGTAGGACCAATAACCCTGAGTGCTATCACAGCTGCTAGTAAACTTGGTGGTGATGTATCGGCATTGGTTGCTGGAACTAGCTGTGGAACGGTTAGTGATTCAATCTGTACTGTATATATAGTTCATTGCTCCAGTCACTGAAATTATTGCCTGAACAATCAGATGTCTGTCTCCATGCCTGTGAGAAAGATATGTGCATGAAAAAAGACTTGAATGTTTTATACTCAGACTGTTGACTCAGAGATCATAATATTATAGCGACCCTTAGATCGGAGTACAAGTACGAGATTACGGACCTTCAGATTGGAGTATGGGTAAGAGAACGAGAACGAGTACGACTTTCTACTTTCAAAACAATATTATTCCCAGAGCCCTTGCTCTGCCCCGTGACTGACCAGTAGAAGTGTAGGTTCTGGCCGGAGATTGGCGTGACACATGATTATCTTGAGGATGAGCAATAGGTTTAAAAAGTCGTACTCGTACTCGTTCTCGTACTCGTACCCCAATCTGAAGGTCCGTATTAACTACGAGGACAACTTTCGAAGCTAAAATCAGTCACGTTCCCAGAGCCCTCACTCCTCCTGTTATTAACCAGTAGAGAAGGATCAGGCTCTGGGAACGAGATTGGTGTTAGACATGTTAAAGTAAACCCTGTGCACAAGATACTCAATCACATATCCATACTCCGATCTACAAGGCTGCGCTAATGTTTTATACTGAATACCAATCATTTGTGGCTTTGAATTTGTCCAAATGTGAGTACCAATATCCAATATTGGCATTATTATTATATTATTAATTATTAATTATTATTATTATTATTATATGTCTCTTTACTCGGGCCTGATTGACCTGTTACAAATAACAATATTGTAAAAGTGGAATATGCTGTACATATATAATAATGTTTAGTATCTTCTTAATTTACCAGGTTGTTGAAGAGCTTAGCAAAGTTGAGGGAATAAGTAAGATTTTTGTAGCTGAGCACGAGGCATACAAAGGTTTCTTACCAGGTAAATATCAAAAAAATATTTGAAACACTTAAATACATGTACATGTACTTGGATTATGGATCGAAGATAAGCAACTTTTGGTACTTGATCCATCCATGCTTTTAGGACCCTTTTAGTTGCCATCCAGGCCGGGGTGTAGCTAGACTTTCTTTTTTTGTATTGTACGCACATAGGGGCAAGGGGGGTCTTGGAAAATTAGATGAAAATAAATTTTAAAAAAATTATTTTTCGACTATTAAATTAAATTAAATTTTCTTTTTCTAATAATTATTAGAAAATAAAATTTTGACAATTAGATGCTCAAAAATGCTATTTCCGGCTATTTTCGTGATATATATTTGTTAAGAAGTTAAAAGGTAAAATGACCCATATTTTGAGCATTTTTTATTTAACCAGTACGTATTTCAGCGAAAGGCTTAATCCGGATGATTACTAGTCTTTAGTTTGGTAGACGTGCCGGTAATCAACCATGACTTGTGCGTCATCACATCAGGCGTGTTTTGTAACTTTTTGTTCAATGCGCAGGATAACCAAGATATACCTTGTATTGTCTCGCTAAATTTAACGATCTGCGGTCCTGAAAAGAAAACTTTTAAAAGCCCAAGATTTATTTTTTGTCAAATTTCAAATGTACACACGTGCATATGTGCATATATAGTACGCTATGCCCCTGCCGTCTTGACTAGGCAATAACAGCTGTAAACAAACTTTTAAATGTGCATGAATACAAACCCTTTTAATCAAATTACATGTATACTACATTGAAGTGAAGCATCATATCTAGGCACACTTTGTATGCATTGTATGCCTATATTGCATGCTAGATAATTTACAATGCCTGCCGACAACTGTTAGTAAAATTAATGTGGTGTGTAGTTTGTGATGCAGTACTAGACTAACATTCAGCCTTTTATTTTTACAGAGGCCATAGCTCCACTAATTGTTGCAACACAAAATCAATTCAACTTCTCGCACATTATTGGTGGTGCCACAGCAACAGGAAAGGTACTTAAATTATTTTCTTTATTTAACCCTTAGTTTATAATTTGCAACTGACAAGAGTAATGGCCTGCGAATACAGCCGACTTCCATCACGCGTCCCTTGCAGCGTCCCGCGAGAAAGATGGCGGGACGCTGCAAGCGGCGCGAGATGGAAGGTGGCTGTATTTGCAGGCTACAAGAGTAATCAACATCTAATTTCTCTATAATTATGATCAATACATTGTCATTCGCCACTTTAGAAATGAGAAGCAACCTGGGGCGAGTCGCATCTCGCAGTCGCTTGTGGAACCGTTACTACATATGTAGGAACAAAATGGCAGCCAGCTTGATGACGTGTCCCCAGTAACGGTCCCACAAGCGACTGCGAGATGCGACTTGCCCCAGATTGCTTCTCGTTTGTAAAGTGTCGAATACAGACAGATGACGAGAATAAATAAAATGATCAACTAGGATTCTGACTTGACTGCACTATTGCATTTTACAACTACAGTCAATTCTCGTTAGAGCGGACACCCTCGGGACGTAGTTTGGAGTACGTAATAGCGAGAGTCCGCAATAGCGAGAGTCCGCAATAGCGGGAGTCATTTCAGTCAAACCTCTATTAATAGCTTTCGCCGGGGAGAGAGCTGGATTTTGTCCATAATAGCGGGTGTCTGCAAGGCGAGAGTTGACATATACTAATTTCAATAAATCAATCAATAACTTTATTAATGTGTCAATATCTACTAGCTGTCCACAGGTGGACTACTAATTGGGGACACTACTTAGTTTACAAATAAAATTACAATAAAATATCAGATACGACTATTAGATTACAATATATATAATTATTATTAAAAACGACTAGTACATTTTTGCATGACAACCAGTGAAGAGAATTTAAAAGTATTTCAAAATCCATAGCTTGGGAGTTAGAGATTAAACTTTCTACTACAATACAGCTGAAAAGTACATAGGGATACAGTGAAACATTGTCTTTGCCGATGTTGTTTCCCGCAAATTCACCGTGGTGGGATGAAATCCATTTAATCGTGTGACAAACAAAAGCAACCGAAAGCCGTGACCAAATAATGCTGTGTTAACTCAGTAAATTATATAATTTGGAGTAAGCTAATACAAATTTTTTTGTTAGCTTTTATTCTCAAAGGTCCTTGAGAAAGATTTATTTTATTTTCACTTTCAAATTCAAGATAGTACAGTGTAACTATAATCCAAAACATCCTTCTTTCAGAATATTCTCCCCCGTGTGGCTGCTCTGTTGGACGTAGCTCCTTTACAGGACGTGACAGAGATTCAGTCAGAGGACACGTTTGTCAGGACAATTTATGCAGGTTACAAAATATTGAATACATGTACTTCTTTTAATTAATAATTTTATTTAATATTAACACACAACCTTTTTTTTGGACACATTCAGCATATTTCGGCAAGTTTCCATTCGGCAAGTTTCCATTCCATTCCATTTCGGACGTACTTTAAGGGAACGAAGCAAATCAGTCATTTTAAATAGCACTTAGTCGACTAACAAATGAATTATTTAACATAACTTTGCAAACAATTTTTAATACACTACAAGCAAAGGATAGCCCCCTTCAGATGACTGACAAATGTTTATTATTAGGCAAAGCATAGAAGATGTGGATATATGTAGCATTCTGTACTTTCAGATACCGTAAAATTTTGATAATATTAAATAAGCCATGGGCGTTTTTGTGTTTGAGATTTGGGGGGCATATTTTTGGGAGTGATTATTTTCCAGGGAGGGGGGGGGGGGCATATATGTACAATGTATTATCAGAATTTTTGAAAACTGACTTGCTGGCAATCAGCTTTTTCCACAGTTATGTTGCTCTGGTGCTAAATCAAATCACTATCAAAATCGCTTTCCAACAGCATTGTGATCATTGTTGTATTTTTCCCAGGCAATGCTGTCTTGACTTGCAAAAGTAATGATAAAGTGAAGGTGTTCACTGTCAGGGGGACTTCTTTTGAAGCTGCAAATACATCTGGTGGTGGAGCCGTCAGTGAAAATGGTATTTATAAGCTTGTGTTTATTGTAAACTGTACATTTGATGTTGTTGTGGCAGGCACAGTTGCCTAATGGAGCACATTGGACTCCAGGGCCAAGTGCTGCCAGGGTAACCCACACCTCCAAAACTTACAATGATCCTAATTTCTGTAGCATGAAGCGACTATAGGAGTATTGCTACTCTCCCTGGAAGGGATACTACATGTAGACCATCGCAGGTAACCCCCCAGCATTGTGTCAGGTTGCCCTTACGGTTCACCAGTACCCATTTATTTCTACTTTCTTGGTTGAAGCCAGACTTGTAATGCAGGTGGAGAGAGGCACTGTGAGAGTAAAGTGTCTTGCCCAAGAACACAGCACAATGACCCCGGCCAGGGCTTTTACCCAGACTGCTCAATCTAGAATCCACCACACCATGCGCCGGGGCCTTCCTTATGATTGAAACACATGACTTATTAATATTATTACATGTATCTCATTACTTTTTTCTCTGTCTCACAGCACCAGCAGCAGAAACCAGTAATGATCTTTCTGCGTGGATGGGTGAAGAACTGAGTGTTAGTGACAGACCAGAGTTGACCAGTGCCAAGGTGGTTGTGTCTGGAGGTACATTCATTTTATGAGTTAACCTTATTCTCAATAATTTTCACGCATGTACTTAATTTCGCGAAATCGACATACCAGACAATGTAAGATTATGTGTGCAAGTGTTTTTTTCTTACCTCAGTCAGTGCTTTTTTAAAAACACTCATTTTATATTGAACCAATGGTTCCATTTTACACTTGAATTGAAAATCCACCAATCACAACTCGCATACAATATGTGGCATTTTGAAAAGTCAGCTGAAATGATTGATAATGTACGTCAAATGAATGTAAAACAAAACTGGTTGTTGTCATTAAATTTTGAACATCTGAGTTTGTGTTTTGATTAACCCTTTCACTCCCTAGAGTGCTACTGTACATGTAAGTTCAAAACTGAGGGGAAAAATCTTGAATTTCATTTTAAAAAATTGTCAAAAACAAACAACACCACTTGAAAGTACTGCTCAATAGCTTTCATTTGAATGGTCACACACTAGGATTTCATCCAGAGACTTAAAAGTTACATTTAACCACATTTATTGACTCAAGGTTTGACTCTGGGATTGAAAGGGTTCAGGCACAGTAAAAGGTACTTGGAACAACATTGTGTGGTAAACTAGGCCAATATGCATTTAGAGAGTGCTGTCTGTAATACAATATTTAGTTCCAAATTATTGACAGACAATGTACACTAATCATAATGACTATTTTTGATACTTGTGATAGGCAGAGGACTGAAGAGTGGAGAAAATTTTGAATTGCTTTATAAACTTGCTGAGAAGTTGAATGCCGCAGGTAAGAGGAAACTCCAACTCATTAATAAATTATTCATGAATCAAGTAATTATAACAAAGGAAATCATAACAGTACTGTGATATATGTTTGGATCAGCAGGGATATTTTGCAGGTTGCAGCCAGGTCAACTGCTAAACCCAAACCCCAACAATTAGGCTAACCAAACTAGGCTAACCTTCAGTTAGAATTAGGCTAACCTTCAGTTGGGCTAACCGTGACACCATTCTCTGCCTAACTGCGTGTGTAATGTTTCTAAAAGTAGTCTCAACCTGCAACCTGCAACCTTCAAAATATACCGTCCTGCCCTTTTTGGATACCTTACAAGTTTTAATAATTGGCATATCTTTTTATGATTTTATTTCTCCATCTTACCCCTGAGTTTTTGTTTTGATTGAGAAGATATAAGGTAGTTAACTAGTATCAATTTGAATGATGAACCTTTATTTCTGCTCTGCAGTGGGTGCATCAAGAGCAGCCGTTGATGCGGGATACGTACCCAATGACATGCAGGTCGGACAGACAGGCAAAATGGTGGCTCCTGTAAGTTCATCTAAGGCTAATATAACTTTCATTATCCAGTCAATTATTGTGTTTCTTACTGTTATGTATGTGGAAAAATCCCTAGTGTATGACCATTGAAATTATGGGCAGCACTTTTATGTGGTACTGTTTATTATGCTGTTCAAGGTGGTTTTAAACTTTTAAGTCTGTGGATGAAACCCATTGAAATTAAAGCTTATGGGCAGTACTTTCATATGGTACTGTTTGTTTTTTCCATATCGTGCAAAATTGAATTTGATTTTTTTTGTTTTTGTTTTTTCAATTTTGAGCTTTGACACTCTTGGGAGTGAAAGGGTTTAATGCCTCTTCTTCAATTTGTTTTGTTTCTTTTTACCAGGAACTCTACATAGCAGTGGGTATTTCTGGTGCCATCCAGCACTTAGCTGGCATGAAGGACAGCAAGGTTGGTCATAGCATGTAGAACTTATGTTACTTAATAACATTTTGTTCATGTAATGCACCCTCTGACTGGCTGCGTAACTGTTTTAGATCTCATCAGCATGTAGACCCGGGGGGATACTCAAAAAAGTTTTATACGGGGAGGCTCCGCCCAGAGGTCCAACCCCTTACCCTTTTATATACCATTTGAGACAGAAAAGGTACCCCTTTCATATACCTTCCATGGAAAATGGCACCCCTTTCATACACCTTTCATAGACATTATGAAAATGATACCCCTTTCACATACCTACAGTAGAAACACTGCATCCCTTTTCTATACCCTTGGAATGAACTTAATGAACAATATATATATCCCCAGAAGGAAGTGGAAGGAAGCTGTCTTACGATGGCTAAGAACTTCAAACCTGCAGTCCACCTCATACCTAAATGAAAGTTTTCCCTACCCTTTTCTATACTCCAACTCGTGAAATCCCTACCCTTTTATATACTCCAACTCGTGAAATCCCTACCCTTTTATATACCTCCAGTCTGAAAAGGTACCCCTTTTGGGCAGAGCCTCCCCGTATAGTCCATTATATAGGGAGTACCCCCCCCCCCCCCCCGGGCATGTAGACACAGGTATGACATCACGTAACATGTTGTAGGTTCTTATGCAAACACTCAGGGAGTTTGGGAGAATTCAAAAGGTTACGTAAGCTGACAAGCTGCAAGGAAAAACTCAACTGTCATTCATACATTCATTAATTGACTGATTTTTGTTGCAGACTATTGTTGCAATTAATAAGGACCCTGAGGCTCCAATTTTCCAAGGTCAGTCTTGTTGAATGGTTCATCAATGTTTCAAGTGTTGTAGAAGTAGTCATCTATTTAACATTTCATCTGTTTCCCATTTAACATACTGTAACAATATTACAATATTGTGTTTGGAATTGACTTGAACTTAAGGACCCTGGTGCAGAATTATCTGGCCGTTGTAGAGAGGTGGCCGTTGTAGGGAGGTTTCAATAAGAGTAAACTGTATGGATTGGCGCACGGTCGGGACGAAAAATCCTGGCTGTTGTAGAGAGGTGGCCGTTATAGAGAGGCAGCTGTTAGTGGAGGTTCGACTGTAATTACATTACTTTAGTTTCTAATAAGTTGTTTGTGTTGTAGTCTTGATATGTTTAGCTCTGCAGTCCAATAATAAGCTTATTCCCCCTCCACTCTGTTCCCTGTTCCTCCCACCCTGCGCCGCGCGGCTGTTCCTGTTCTAGCCATCCAGCAAGACCACACTTCCCGTCTGCTCAGTGCTCCTTACCTATCCCGTGCGTATGTGACTGTTCCATATAGCTGCTCAGACACTAAAATTGTCCTCGGCTGTAACCTTGGTTTCTTTCAGTTGCTGATTACGGCTTGGTAGCTGATTTATTTAAGGTAAGTCACATTTTCCATTATATAGTTTCCATGTAATTATTGAGTTTTAAAAAAACAAATTACAATCAGTTGAAAACGGCTCTAATAGTTGATTTGGTTTAGCTTTACTACGCTCTGTGATTGGTTTTAAACAACTCGTGCCACTTATATATACTCATTTAACGGGGGCACCCAACGGATTAGCCTCCTCCGCAGGCAACTCTTACATAAAGGCACGAGTGAGAGACTGGTACGGAGGACAAAAAGGTGACTGAGTGGGGTGGGGGACAAGAAGAGAGGAAAAGGAAGGATGTGTTGCAACCCCGCCTTTCGCTCGCCTCGGCCCCAGTGCCCGCTCTTTTGCCCCTTTCTTGCCCCAGATCCCGGAGACCCAGGAGTTGCCTGCGGAGGAGGCTACCAACGGATCGTTTCGACCGGTGAAATATCTGTTCGGAAGGCCTGTAACTGAATCGCCTCAGATATTCGGATTAAAGTTTGGAGTTTTCTTTAGGGAAATATCATCTCGAACTTTTTTAATATGGGAAAATTAATGCCTATTATTTTCGGAGAGATAAAAATTATTGTTTTGGGTACAAAAATGGTCAGCTAGGATTTTCGGAAAAGAAAAAAGGTCAGCTAGGATTTTCGGAAAGGAAAAATCAGCAAGGAAGAGCTGAGGTTTTCGGGAAATGACTGAAAAAAGCCATAATTTTCGTGAAGTCTAAAGTTCCCCTAGAATGATCGAACAGATATAAATTTTATAGCGCAGCTTAAAATTCATTTATAGATCTTCAAAAGTACACCAGACAGCCTAAAATAGTGGTTTTTTTTAAGCATTTGGGAGAAAACCGTCGTTGGGTGCCCCTGATTTAATACTCAATCAATCAGATGCAAAACCAAAGCCAATCACGACATGGTCACACGCGTTTTCCCGCGCTTGGCGCCGGTTACGTGTATTTGCTTCGAGCTCTCATTGGCTCATTGTGTTGTTTACGTTTCTTGTGATTGTCATTATAAATGCTTTGGTTTTGGTTTGACGATACTCAATTGAAAACCGCTCTATATAAATAAGGTAAATTGGCCGCCGTGACAAATTCGAAAACTTGGAGTTGTTCGCGCCTCGCGGTTAATTTACCTTGTAAACTTTAAGTTGATTAATCTGTGATTAGCTAGGTGTTTAATTTAGACCTGACCTCTCTCTCGGAATTTAAACAACCAGGAAAAGCGGCTGAAATAGACCTTTCTCCAAAATGGCCGCCGCAAATTCATATTGAACTGAGCGGAAAATCAATACCAGCACCTGAAAGACCACCTCTTGTTTGGTAATCGTACGACGTTTCGTTAGGTTAGGTTCTACCTGAGTCGAGAAAACGGAAGTTGTAAACTGGAAAATTTAGAGACGTTTGTATGACTGGGGTTACTTTGCGGCGGCCATTTTGGAGAAAGGTGTATTCAGACCAGTAATTATGATGTTTTCTGAAGAAATGACTTTCAAGCATTAAGTTAATTCCACCCTCTTTCTTCTTACAGGCGGTTCCTGAAATGACAGAGAAGATCGGATAGCAAAACTTGATGTTTTGTGAAGCACATCGTTAACACAGCTGTGTAAAGAACACTGTATTGCCGCCGCGTCTGATTTTGCTACTTCCGTGGAAAATTACCTGCTAAAGCGGGGTTTCTGGTTTTGCGAATAAATTATCAATTTGGTTCTTAATTATGTTTTGTTTTTGATAGTCATGATGCACGCGTTTCTTGACGAGTAAGTTCCTGAATGCACTCAGCGTTTCTGAACAAGTCGCAGCCAAGCCCCTGGCGTTTTCTCTATGCTGAGCGCGAAGCAAAAGCAAGGTGCTTGGGAACGAGTAAGTCGAGTCAGAAGTATGTGACGTCATAAATTCATTTCGTCACGAGTTAGCGAAAAGGAAACGCCTGGGTACTAGGCTGTCGCAGTAGAGAGGCAGCGAAGGGTCAAGTAAAATTACAGCCAAATTCCCCCTCCCCTCCCCCACTTCCCCCGGCCAAATCTGACCCTTGAGGATTGAAGAAGTGTCCACTTGATTTTAAGAGAGCTAAATCACCGAATAGGAATGTCCCTGGAGAAACTAGTAGACGCACTGTAGTTTCAAATGAAGACTTCATAAACTGCAAAGCAAGCTTGATTGTTCACTAGGAGTGAGGACTAATTTTTTTAGAGGACTCGCTGTTTGGGCAAGTGACTTCTAGATTGGGTACAAATCTCCGTGGCTTATCAGACTGCGACACCATGGCCAAGCAAATTTGGGCAGCTCGTTGTCGCGACTTCGCCGCTCAGTTTGACGGCTTCCCCGACAAAACTTTACCTCGCGCGAACAATACATGTAACGTACAGTACATGTTCCTGTTAGTGTGCAAGTAAGTTAACCCAGTTCTCTCTAGCTAGACAAACAAGGGTTCGCCTAAAAAGGAAAAACCTCACCCTAGATGTCTCAAAATTGCTGGTGTTAGGTTACCTAACCCTATAAGGCGGACACCTCCTGGGGAGGGGACTCCCATATGAAAAGTGACGGGGATGTTCGTCGGAAATTTCAATATGGGCGTGGCTCAAGCCTTTTTGACCCTAAAAGATACCCATATACACAGTATGACGGTGTTTTTTTTTATTATTTCTTCAAGTGCAACCCTAAAAGAGACCTTGATGGCTAAAAATATCGCCATTCCGTCCGGAACACTTTAAGGGAGACCTAAAAGGGACGACAAGCAGAGCCCCCCTCCCCCGGGACTCCTAAAATAACGTTGGTTGGCAGGTTTTGTGTGATTTGTTACTTTATTTATGATCATTGGTTGTTTAATAGTCATCCCAATCTTATAAACTACTTGGTTGAGGACAAACACAATAACGGAAACTACAAAAAATGCATGGCACTTAGATGGAACGTGTGTAATCATTCATCGGATTTTTGACATAAATTATGTCGCCGCCGGCCGATCGACGCGTGCCGATTCCGACGCGACAGGAAAAAAACAAACCTCTGGACCCAGGGTGCCAACTTGAATGAAGCACAACATCATTTTCATTTTCAACGCACGTCGACTTATATTGTCTATCTTGGTTTCATTTTCCGTCATAATAATGCTATGGACGGACGACCAGCACCAACTGTCCGTTTTAAGGTCTATGTAAAATATCTCGTTTCCAGTCCCTTCTCTTCTTCTCCGCGGCTAGCACACGAAGGTTGTTTTTGCTCCTCAAACAATAACTTTTGCTGAACAATAGGTACCGAATATATTGATTATAAAGGGATTAGGAGAAAGGATTAAAGGATTCAATTGAACAAAGAAATCGTTTGGGACCGCGGAATAAATCAGGCTTCTTGAAATCAGTCTCGTTATATTCTTCTCGTACAACCTAAAGACATAAAACTCTTCGAACATCTGCTCCATATGACTTTGCCGGAAAAACTAGATGTACTCGATCTGTTGCACTTGCAAACCTCAAAACTCAGTTAAACCTAAAATGCTCATCAAAGCATTATTGTCTATCTATGCTCCGGTTAATTTATCAACATACAAACTACAAGCATTCCCTGACTTCAGTTCTATCATATATATTTTTTTCTCCAACGAGAAGCGGAAAAAATTGCTACGTGACTGAGACCGACGGAGCGAGGCGTGCCTATTTCCCCCGCTCGCTCATATTCTCAATTTAGGGCCTGTTTACATGGAGGGAGGGTGACCCGGGTACCCGGGTCACCCTCCTAGCCGGGCTAAAACATAGCCCGCCTTTACATGGGCGGGCTATTAGGGCGGGCTATCATATAGGCGAGCTATCTTTTTTGGGCGGGCTCATATTTTGGCGGACTATTTTTATTGCAACGGCGCGATTTATTTACGCTTAAAAGCACTACATAACAAACATGGCAGCAAGAAGAAAGGCTATAATAATAATATAATAATAATAATAATAATAATCGAATATAGCGTCGAGTTTGCTGTTTTTATCGCTTGTTCCGCCATTTTAGCGGGTTTTCAAGTCAACAGAGATAGCCCGCCTAGGAGGGTGACCCGCGGGTTGACCGTTTACATGCAGAAATGATAGCCCGCCTAGCCGGGTCACCCTGGCAAGCAGACAGGGTGACCCGGGTAGGCGGGCTATCTTTTCTGCATGTTAACACTTCAGTGTGCTTTGTAAAGAAATTTATTATATGGCAAACTGGTCCACGATGAAAAGGAACATTCTGATTGGTTCCCTGAGCGGTCCGAATTTTGCAATACGGACCGCAAAGATGGACCGCTCACGAACTCATTTCGCCAAATTCCTTTTATGAAACATTGAACAAAAGAAAACTGTTTTCTATTAAGAAGAAAAAATTTTCCTCGTGTCTGGCGGACAATTTTGGTTAAACTTTTCGCAAAGTGGCCTGAAAAATGCAAGAATATGCTTAGCTTTGGCGCGCGCGCGTTAGCCGAGAATGGTTGCACTAATTTCTCAGCAAATTTTTTAAAAAGCCATTATAATAAAAACTTTATTGAACTAGCTTGTTCGGTTCGTATTGGGAAATATTGGTCTCGTTTTTTTTTTTGCCAAAAAAGAACTCGACCAATATTTTCTCAATACGGACCTCACGCTAGTTCAATAACATCTATGTATGAAAAGTTGGCCCTCCCAGGGTAGCCCGGCTAGGAGGGTGACCCGGGCACCCGGGTCACCCTCCCTCCATGTAAACAGGCCCTTAGCTACGTTTGAAATAAATTATAATAATCATATATACTATTTCTAATGTTAGCAGCTAGAGTTGTTTCAAAGTGATCGTTTTTTATGTAGTTTCAAGTTGCGCGGGTCACGACTAAGCCCGGCCGCGCATCACTAAGTAGAACAGTAAGTGTGTTCTCAATTTCCATATACAGTTTCTCTGTTAAAGACCGGGTCAAAGTCCACAGGAAACTAACTCTAAAACACCCCTCAACTCGAATCAGTAAAAACGTCTGCCAGATATCTTCAGCTTACGGCTATAAATAGGTCTAAAAACATTTTATATTTAACGATTATTCCCTTACCCTTTTCAAAATTGCGAGAGAAAAAAACGCTGATTACACAGGTATTATGATTGCCGGAAGAAACACTATTTAGTTATAAGGCTTATGTTCAGTATTGTGTTTATTGAAAGGAATCTACAGTTATTAATTTGAGTAATATGGGTCCAATGTATGTGATCATGTGAAAAGTCTCGCGCTTTACCGAGCATTTGTAAAGACCCTGTAAACTTAGTGCAGCTCTCAGTAATCGTTTCAAGCTGTTTTCTCAAAATTCTAAATGAAAAATCCTACAAAGCTATAATTTAAACAAAACATTTTTTCCTGCGAGTCTATGTTAGTTTTTCTGACGTTGTTCATGCGAGTAAACACTAACGAAAACCACCAATATTTAATTAGCTGTGCCATGAAGTGTCATCAATGCCAGTTTTCTGTGATCGTGACGGCGTATATCACAAATATTTTATCCTTTTCAATTGAGGAAAAAGACGAAAGACAATGCAAACCAAATTATAATATTTTCACGTGTCCCAGGTATAAAGTCCATCGCGTATCGCGATGTGATTGGCTGTTCTGTTGGTCGGTCCGCGCGTCACAAGTGTGCACAGTGATTACGGTACAGTATATTTACCTGTCCGACTTGTTTCGAAAGTCAGCAGAAGGCGCTAGTTGATCTCCTTGGCTAAATCAAAATGGCGTCCTTCCTTAAGATGTTCTTTGTGGAATCCGTATCTACAGACTGGTTGAAATTCGCAGTTATTTCCAATTCGCTGTGTATGCTGTGAATTTGATATATAGCGTAGAAACTTGGGAACTACGATTTCAGACGAAAATATTTACCGCGAATATAATCCAGATCCTAAATCAGAAAATTAAGGTAAGCGTAGCATACTAGTCGAAAGCGAGTGTCTATACCTTTTAGTGCCACCGATATGAACTAAACGTACGGATGTTCCCTCTCTCGCAGGCGGTTATTATGTCGTCCGTACCGATCAGTACAGTGTACGTTAGGCGACTACAGATAAACAACGCAGCCTTGGCAGGAAAGAAAATGGAATCTAGCAGCACTATGAGTGAATACGCCGAGACGGCGGAATGCAAGAAAGTTGGCATTGTGCAACAAAGCTCCTACTTCAGTTGCTTTGCTGATGCGCATTTGAGGGCCTCCACAAAGAAGCTGTTCTGGTTTACAGCGTGAAAAACGATGGAGTGTTGAGGACGAATATTTGTAATCATGGATGCGAACATATAACAATCTCTAAATTGGATATATGGACTTACATTTACTAAGGTGATAAACTATACCAAAGAACTGAAAAGCGACTCATTGCCCTACTGAAACGAAAGAATATCGTTTCATACCAAATGTAAATTTAGTTTGGGTTAAGCCTGGTTTTCACTAGCGACGCAAGCACAAGCGCAATCACAAGCGCAAACATAAGCGCAAGCACTAGAGCCCTTATTTCGCCGTGAAAACGGGCTTGACGCAAGCATAAGCACAAGCGCAAGCACAAGCATAAGGATCAAAATATTTTGCCCTTGTGCTTGCGCTTATGCTTGCATCGCACGTGAAAACGAAACATAACACAAGCACGAGGAAAAATCAGCGATTTTTATATGATTTTGAAGGAATTTTTGAACAAAGCAAAGTTTAGTTCAGAAAATTATCTCCGAAAGTCATTTGTGAGTTATTGTGTTTAGTTTGCTTGCCTTGATTCTACGAATCTTGCTGGTTAAAAACATCGTTGCCGTGAAAATTGTTCGTTTCGTTTTCTAGCGAAAATAACATTATTCGAGCTTTCAGTCAATGAGTAAAACAAATAGATCCATGTTTTCCGTCAGTTAAATGCACATAAACGTGGTTTTAACGATGATCAAATCTTGCTGATGAATATTTTGTTCTGTGCTTGTGCTTGTGTTTGCGTTCGTTTTCACTTGCACATAATTCTTGTGCTTGCGCTTGTGTCGCCAGTGAAAACCAGGCTTTAGTATTTGGTGTGTTTTAATTCGAACGCGCGCAGGAAAAAACTGAGATCTTAACGTATCTGATCATATCCGAATACTGTTCAACCTTTTTGAGTGCAAGGTGTGCCATAGCCTCCTACGCAGACGCTCTTTGGCATGGCTAGGTGTGCCATGGCGCACGGGTGATTATCAATATACAATATACTGTAAACAAACTGACACTGTAAAATAGAAAAGAGTGACATCTTCTGTTCGCGCAGGATCTGTTTTAATGAAAAACGTGACATGGTTTGTTCAGGGTGCGAAACTGTCTGTACAAAGAATGTTATTGCCTGTTCTGTAAAAGCAACTTTAAACTTTGTATAATTTACAAAATCTATTCAACATAAGTTCAGTAGAGCAGATTTAATAGTCAAAAGCTTTTGTGTAGAATATCTCTTCCAGAATGTGTGAAGATTGATAAAAACGTTGGGAAAAATTGTTATCAAATGTGTAAATAAAGAGAATCAACATATTCCTGCCTTGAAAGTCTTGATTATTTTTCTGCCACAAGTGATGACAAGAATCGTCATCTAATAGCAAAGATTTTGTTTGTCAGGAATACAACAACAATGTGGAGTACAACAATGGCTGACGTTTTCAGATAAACGGAAAGGCTTTTCCAACCCGAATCATTCAGGAATATGCAATGTTCCCTTCTTTTTTCATTGCTAGTCAGTTTGAGCAGGTGTTCCATTCCTGTCAGCGCGGTTTGGATAGCTTTTTAGCGGTTTTACACGGCTTTACTTGCTCCAAAACAGTGCAAATAAACTAAGAAAAGAACAATGCAATTTATAATTGGGAGAAAGCGTTTGAGACCATACGGACTGAGTACAATCTGCACAATTACTGTACTAGTGACCGCGAGGCCACTGCGAAACCGGGTGCTCAGCCTGACAACGCCTCCAGCGTATAATGCATATACACAATATCGAAACCAGGTTACATTTTTTCACGAGTTTTCGTTGAATACATTTCTAGACCATCTGCAGCCACATCATTTCCCTATTTTCCAGTCGTGAGCAATCAATTTTCAATTTTTTTCAATCAATTTTACAGTCAATTGACTTTGATGTCAGTCAAGCCACTCAGTTACTTGTAGTCGAGAATGTTTCGTTTTTGACGTCGTCGACTGGTATCGAAAGTGTATATAAAGCCTCAAACAGAATTCAGGTGGATTAGTTTGCATGTCATCCTATAGTTTCGGATACCGAACAACAATGGGCGAGGTTTATAGTTAATCAGGAGGCGTATAGCTTCGGGCTATTCGCTAAAACGTTGTGGTTTCCATCTTCATATCCCTGGCAATAATCTGCTACGATGGTTTGCCTTACCATGGGAAGTAATTTAAAGGCGAACAATACACTTTATCGGCCGGTGATAATACAAAAAGCTAGTTAGGATCCGGGGATTTGGATACCAATGTTGAATTCATTGTTTGCACAGAAGGACAGCAATTTGAATGCAAATTTTCTTTATTTGCCAAAACCCGGTTGTTTTGAACTGTTTATTTACATCTCCTTTTATGGCTCTACTTTTAATCTGAGTTAGAAAAGAGTTTTCCTGTCTTCGCCCAAACTTTACATTGTTTCCAATTAGCAGTAGGCAAGCCCGTGTAAACTTTAGGCATCGGGCGTTCAGAAAGTTTATTTCGACGATCGGCAACTTCAAAGACTTCTTACAAAATCACTTGTGAAAACGAGAAACTATCTGAAAGCAAGTTATTCTTCTTTTATTTCTTATCCATTTTTGTCGTTGTAGAACATTCCAAAAATGGCAATATCTTGGCAAAACCTTAGCGTCCAGCCACAATAAATAGGCCATGTTTCACGGTCGCTAAACTCCTCCATGTACATGTGACGTATTCCCGGCGTAGGCAATCTAACGGGATAGACCTCTTCAGCTTGGTTTGTTTGTTGCCCCATTTCAGACCATGTGACGTTACTCTAGAGAATTGTTTCTTTGTCTGTCTCAACCAGTGTGCATTGCGCGCGGAGCTACTCTCAGTGGCCATTTTTGGGTGCCGCGAAAAGCTCGCAAAAATGGCCACCGTAAACCAGTTACCTCCGAAGTTGTGTCACTGAAAAAACTAAGAGAATTAGGTTGAGACAATCTACGTATGATCAATGGTGTCAGAGGAAAGTGGATGAAAACATAAACAACTACCCGCAATGCACACTGGTTGAGACAAACCCTTTAAGCCTGGTTGTTGATGTCGGGAGACCGTTCCGGACCTTCGCGACTTATGAAAACACGACGAGGTAGATGTCTCCCATTGTTGTTCTTCCTGATCGAGTCGAAAGTCTGGGACGGTCGGGAAATAACAAAATCCCTGATGGCCTGGGATTTTCCAGACATTTGAAAACCAGGCTTAAAATTCACGTGTACATGAACGCATAATTTTTAGATAGACAACGGAACAATTTTCATATCCGAAATGGGAAATTTATATACGAAACCTAAGAGGTCTATTTTACATGTAATGGTATACAGTCGAACCCCTATTAAGGCGGGGGTCCACCTGAATGCCATTTTTCCGCCACTTAACATGGGTTTAATGGAAATATCTCATTCGCGTTTCAAGCAATCCAAAAACTCTTAGCTCATCCCATGAATCCGTTATGGGGTGTTTTGTAAATTTTGGGGTGATTTTGGGGTATTTTGGGGAGGAAATAGTTTTTCTCAAAGGAGTTGTAAAATTTAGGGAAATAAGAAATATTGAAGATTTAATGTAGTTTTAAAATTATAATTTGAAGTTAAAAATTAGTAGATTTGTTGGTGTTCCAAAAGTTTTTTTTTTCCTTCTATCCCTTCTTTAAACCTCTTAAAATTTCATTGAAATTCAGGTAGAATCCCCCCTTAAGCGGCCACCCTCGGGGAGGTGGCAAGTAGTAGCTTATAGGGGTTCGTCATTAATTAACATCAGGCGTGGTAGAAAATAAACAGATTAGTATAAACAACGGAATAATATCAAAACGATAATAAACGTGTGTTTTAATGTTTTCATCAGTCGTCACCTTCTATTTCAGACTCTTATGGCCGCTTAATAGAGGTGGCCGCTGACAATAGTTTCGGGACTTTGATAACTGGCCGCTTAACAGGGGGACAATAGGTGGCCATTTAACAGGGGTTCGACTGTATTTTGGTTTCATGAGATTTTAGTTTACAAGGCGCTTGAATCGACGACTTGAAGAGTTACAAATCAGCATTTCGCACTTGAAAGGTGTGGAATGTTGATGAAATATGCTATCCCTTTTATAGCGAAACGTTATGTTTAAAGGGGCATGGAGTGTCTACACATTTGAACCAGTGTGTGGAAGGCAGAAATAAGTGACGGCAGTAATTCACCAAGTTTTTAGACAGTTTCCAGAATACAGATTTTATTCCACACTATTGGCAAACATTACAAAAAGAGAGAAGATAACGATATGTTGTTTGTAGTGGTTTACATGTTTAGTAGAGAGCAGTCGGGAGAACACAAGTGCCGGTTTTGGCAAATCTTCGTGGAAGCACTCGAAGAGTTTCCGAATCTTTTTATCCAATCAGAAACTAGCGCGAGCACTCACGAGTTCTCCGAAAAGCAATCGCGCCAGCAAATACGTCATGTTGCTTAGCAACTTCGGGGACGAACACCACGGGCTCAGTCCCGTCTCGGAGGCGGGATTTCAGCATCAACTGGTACATGTTCCCCCGACTGGACTACAGAGAGATAATTGGCCATTTCCGAGTCATCTTTAGCCTCTGTTTCAAAACGAGTCGGTGCCAAACCATTCAAATGATCTTGCGAATATAACTCATTTTCAATAATGCAACGTTTTGCACCAGGACTCGTTTTGAAACAGAGGCAAAAGATAACTTTGTGCAGTGCTGAAAATATGATGATATTACGAGGAGAAACGAGGAGAAACTGAAAGTCATACAACTGTGACTCGGCGTTCATGACTCAGTTACTCTCAAGATCAAAAACTAAATTCACTTTACTTTTGGTAAAATTCTCCTCAGGAGAAGTTCGTTTTTAATCAATGAAATGATGGTCCTTCATTCTCATCATTTTTAAGAGGGTCTAAAATAGGCTTTCTCAATCCCGCATCCCGCCGCTCTTTTGGCTCCATCCCGCCATCCCGCCCAACTGGGAATCTTCATCCCGATCCCGCCTGGTTATATGCCCGCCTTTTTCTGGTTACGTCTCAACTGATTGCAACTGCTTTTTGACATTTTCCCCAATAATTAAAGCCCATATTATTTAAAGTCTCCTCTGCTTTTTGCAAAAAAAGGAAGTTAACCGTTTGCTTTATCCATGTTTAAAAGCATAGTACAGTGTCCCTTTTGTGGCATCTGCTTACATCACCATAGACTACGATCGCGAGTAGTCCCTCATTTTTCTCAGATCGTTCCACGCGCTTCGCGCGCGCGCTCGCCCGCTCGATCTGAGAAAAACGAGGGACTACTCGTTGTCTAACATCACCCACCCCCTTTATACAAAAAATAATGAATGATCTTGTTCTCGTCTATTATTTATTGTCGGATGATTTTGATATGACACCAGCTTATAAGTAATGACGCAAACAACACAACAGTTTGTGGAGGAAGCCACCAGCAATTATTGAGTTTATTAACAAAGGTCTGAATAGTGCTAAATACAAGAATCGTGATAAATAGTGCTAATGACAAGAGACGAAATACAGGAAGAGGCAGTCGAAATTAACCTAAAATAATACAATCAACAAAATAGCAAAGATACATGAAATGAAAAATAGCCTCGAGTAAACTGGTCAAGTGGTGTGACATTTAAACAAGGAGTGGTTTATAAAGGGTCTGATTGCCCCTATGCAGCTAATTAACAACTAAAAGAAATACAAATCCCTTCTTTCATGCACCGCCTAATGGAAACTATAAGGGATGGACCATTTTATTTTGGGAGGGCTGGGGGGGTTGGACAATTACCAAAAAAAATTCCTGCACAGCAAAAGTAGCGAAAAAAAATCGTGCAAAGCCCACTCACTCACAAGCAAAAGGTGAAAAAATATTCTTGCACAAACTCAAGACGGAAAAAAAACAATTCGAGCTCAGAAAAATTGCCCAACTCCCCCCCCCCCCCCCCAAAAAAAAAAAATAAATAAATAAATAAATAAAATGGTCCATCCCTAAGTCCATGTACATTCCGCTGCGCTTCTCAACACATCTGGGGTCAATGCATTTTTCATTTCTTACACTACGCCAGTAAATGTGAAAGTTTTCCACATATTTGTGTTTAAAGTCCGCGGGAAACGTTCGCCACAAGCATAATGAAAAAATGCAAACAATTCAGTTACCTACCCCCTGGATATGTCTTATAATAACGAAAAACCAAGGGGGAGGGGTCATCAACCCCCTCCTATTATACGGTCGTTGGGGGTATGACTTTGGATGTACGGCTGAGGGTTAAATTGCTTTAATACTTTGGTTTCTTTGACTTTTTCTAAACTCGAACTGTAACTTTGAATTTTCATTGTCATCGTATTATTATATATTTTGCATTTAATCAGCTCTGAGTGATTTTCTTTTGCCTGTATTTTGAGCCCTGTTTGAGTTTTTTTTAACGTACCCCTCCCCTCCCCTTTTACAAATAGGTCTACCCCTCACAGTGCAACCAAACACAAAAGACAACGAAACCTCGCCTTAAAATTTGCACGTGCTGAATTTGTAATTTTGTTGGAGGAGGTAATTTATACATTTTATATCTTCTCTCCTCGTGGCGAACAGTTGTCTTCGTCGAGCGGAAAGAAACTATATTTTGGCATTACTTTTGAAACCTCTAGTCAATGGAATCTTAAACTAGCTAAATCCTTAGCTTGTGCTTCAGTCCCAGGAAAGCAAAGCACGTTTGGAAGTGTGGCGGACCTTAGTGACTCAGTCGGCTGTTAAAACCGGCAAACTTTGATGAACACAGGTAAGAATTTGCAAACTTTACTGCAAGAGAATTTAAGTGCAAGGTAGAAAATTGTTTTGGTAGATAGTAAATAGAACCTAGTTGCCAAAAGTGAATTCATTGTGAATTAGTAAAGTGCTCTTGTTCCAAAGCTTGAATTAATGGACTCAAAAGTACCAAAGCTTTATCTCACTGTCATTTATTTGTATGACATAACCGTGCACAATTCGTAATTACATTTAGTTTAATTTTTCCAATTTAAGATGAAATATCAACAGCAGTGTTTTATTTCCATAGATGACGGAAAACGCAATGGCGGAATACAGCTTCAGAAGTGAATATCATGAGAGGACAGTTTGGGCCTAAAGCCAGGAGCTTCATAAATCATATTTCCTATGGTGAGTTTTTATATTTAACAAATAAAGAAGCCAAAACCATGTATTATACTGTCATAAAACACGACGGAAATTTGAGAACACGAGAGAAATTTAGAAAACACTCGCCTCCGGCTCGTGTTTTCTAAATTTCTCAAGTGTTCTCAAATTCCCGGAGTGTTTTATGACAGTATAATACATGGTTTTGGCTTCTTTATGTGCTTTAAAATATAGATTTACGCGCGCGAAACGATAAAACACGCTTTTCTATGTTATATACTCTGATAAAACATGGTTTTTAACCAATCAGAGCGCGCGTAGTTTTCAGTCTATATTTTAAAAGTTTTTATAAAGAAGTCTTTAAACGATATAACGAGTGTACTAGTAGAAATCCGCAGAGTAATAAAGTACGCGCGCGTATACACAGAGCTACAGCTGAAAATGGCAAACTTAACCCGCCAAATTTAAACAGCCTTATAGTGCGACTACTCCAACCAAGGCCACCCAAACAAATTCTTTGCAAATTCTCCAGTAGCATTTGAGTGTTAAAACAATAAAAATGGTCAACAATTTATTGCTTACGTAGTGTGCAGCTTGCTTAGATCCATAATTTGTGGGAAATCTATTGTTAACAAGGTTTTCATTTGCTGATTTGCACATAATTTAGTTGGGTGGCCTTGGTTGGAGTAGTCGCACTGTAAATTTCTTAAACTAGATAGCTGATTAAAAGCAACATTTGGACATTGTGCATACTATTTTGAGAGTCTGATTCAATATGCTCAATATTGTTGTTTGTGTATACGAGAGATCGTGGGTGATGCGGAAATGTGCCTTTTTGTTGTGTTTTCTCAAGTTTTGACTACGTATTTAGACGATAAAGTGCAAAACGAATGACCATAGAGCGTCTTTGTATTTTTGTTAGTGGTGGTTGGGTTGGGGTTAGAGAGGGGAAGTATGTTCATAGAATTCTCGGAATGCCGTTGAAGGAAATTTGCAACAACAACAACAACAACAACAACAAAATAGCCAGACAAACATCGTAACTTTTTGTACTTCAAGGCTAGTGATAGTTAAATATGGGGTTATGTTCTGATATAGCCCAATGCAAAAACGCGAGAAGGCTGCGGATGAGTAAGATTATTTTTCGTAAGCCTGGAAAAAGGGGGGGGGGGGAGGGTGAAAGTTCCAAACTTATAGAGCATTCAAGCATTTTGGTGTGTCAATTGTTTGGATTCAATTTTTTAAAGTCTGCCATTAATTTCGCCACTTTTCAGGTAGAAACTTTCGAACTAAGTTTGTTTGTTTAGGCGACATTTAGCTTTTTTGAATAAATTTTACATACTCGTTCCCAGTCCTCTCGCGTTTTAGCAATGGGCTATTCCTCCTTAGTGATTTTATGCGTTAAAACCCACAAACGATAAGAATATCGTGCTATGCTAAGTTCGTGATATTTTGGGGGGATATCAGTTTTGCCAGGACACTAGGAAGTGGGGAGGGGCTTGTTCAATTCATCGAAAATAGGGGACACGAAAATTTCAATTCAGAGCGACACAAATTCTATGAAAATACTTTTATTTTAAACTTTGCCCGTTTGTATTTTGAATCATCATACAATTTTATGCTAATGATTGTCGAGTGTAAATGAGTTTTAATGGTTTTTAAGGGTATCTGAAATTCCCAGGGGATTTCATAACACGCGTCTCTTTTTCACTTGTTTACTTTTAAAAATTCGTAAAATATTCGTATGTGTATTTGTTGCTAATTACCGTTCCTGTTTGTTCTATTTTAGTGCTTGTTGCCGTAAAGAAGATCAGAATTGTACTCCAAGCAAGATGTCACATGCTTCTTACAGTGAATGCCTTATTTTTTCATCAGGATTTAAGGTGGCCCGCGGTTATTTATTGGAGCGGAGGTTCCCTTTTTTAAAACTACTTTTCGGCAGGAAAGCGTCAACCGATTTCTCTAATTTTTGGTATTCAAAATAAGGAATCTTTACCTTTTAGAAGGCTTTTAATTTTAGGGCAAACGAAATTTAAGATTCAGAGATACAAGCGCTATTAGAAAACCTTGTTTTTTACGAAATCGCGAATATTTTCATAAAACGAAGGTAGATTTTTTTCTAATTACGTTCAATAAGTTCCAAGACTTCAATGTTTACTGTGAGCAAGTTTCCACAAAATCGGCTGCATAGAAATTGCTGCACAGTTGACTGCTGAATTTTAGCTTCAAAATAATATGCTCGTGTATTTGCTTCATCTGTTGTAAGAACGCTTCAGTAATGCTAAGATCGCACCTATTGTTAGAAAGCTTGATACCACCTAAACCTTTGCTGAATAATCGGAAAAGATCGGAAATTCCCAGTAAATGTTATAAGCAAATGAAGAACAAGATGTTTATAGTGCGTAATTTGTGAATTTCAAAATATTCACGTTTGTTCGACTTGTGAAAAAACTACCGATTTGTTTTCCGTAATTGTTAAGTATAATAAAATCCAGCATATATAAAAACGACCTCGCCTAGTTTTGGGCGTGTAGCCTCGACGAAGCTCGGCGAATTAAGTCGTCAAGTTAGCTACTTCATGTCCTCCATTTTACCCGAATGCTTTGAAAACCCCTCGTCTTCCGTAAATTATTCAAATTTGCCGCGTTGTGGGATTTATTTTGCACTTGGGAATTTTACGGATCATCGAAAATTTAAATGATAATGAACGATCAATGACATTCCAAGGAAATTTTCGATGATCCGTAATTCCCAAGTGACAAATAAGTTCCAGAACGCGGCAAGTTTGAATAATTTACGGAACACGAGGGGTTTTCCTAGCATTTGTAAAATGGAAGACATGAAGCAGCTAAATTGACGAGCCAAATTCTCCGAGCTTCATCGACGCTACACGCCTGAAACAAGGTTAGGCCGTTTGTATATATGCTGTATTTTATCATACTTAGAAATAAGCGAAAACAAATCGGTAGTTTTTTCAAAAGTCGAACAAACTTGAATATCTTTAAATTTACAAATTACGCACATAAACATCTTGTTCTTCATTCGCTTATAGCTTTTCCTTGGAGTTTCCGATCTTTTCCGATTATTCAGCAAAGTTTTAGATAACATTAAGCTTTCCAATGATAGGTGCGATATAATAATTATTTTAGCGTTCTTGCAACAGCTGAAGAAATACACAAGCATATCATTTTGAAGTGAAAATTAAGCAGTGAACTGTGTAGCAATTTCTGTGCAGCCGTTTTTGTGGAAACTTGCTCACAGTAAACCTTGAAGTCTTGGAACTTATTGAACGTAATTAGAAAAAAATCTATCTTCGTTTTATGAAAATATTCGCGTTTTCTTAAAAAACAAGGTCTTTTAATAACGCTTGTATCTCTTAATCGTTTATTCCGATTTCCCAAAAATTAAAATCCTTCTATAATTGGAAGATTCCTTGTTTAGATTACCAAAAATTACAGAAATCGGTTAACGCTTTCATGCCGAAAATTAGTTTTAAAAAGGGAGCCTCCGCTCCAATAAATAACCGCGGGCCACCTTAAAGAGACCCTTGGAACGAGGTTGTACAAAAGGTAGGTCTTTTAAGGCTCTTTAAGGCGGGACTTAACCTGAATGCCATTTTCCCTCGGGTTAAATGGAAATATCTCGTTCACGTTTCAAGCAATCTAAAAACTCTATGCTCATCCCATGAATCTATGTTATGGGGTGTTTTGTAAATTTTGGGGTGATTTTTGGGCATGTTTGGGAGGAAATAGTTTTTCTCAAAGGAGTTGTAAAAATATTAGGGAGATAGGAAATATTGAAGATTTGATGTAGTTTTAAAATTAGAATTTGAAGTTAAAAATTAGTAGATTGACACCAACAGACAGTTGATAACCACGCAAGAGCACCCGCTAATTTCATTGAAATTTAGGTTAAGTCCCGGCGCCTTAAGGCAGTTGGTTTTCATATGCATGATCACAGGTGATGCCGGATTTGCATTTAACACGAGCGCTATGATATCTCTTTGAAGAGTCATTTCTCATGCGCTTCGTCAGCAAGTTAAAAGGTCCCTCTCAACCAGTGTGCTTTGCGCGCCAATATTCTTACGGCGGCCATTTTCGGGTGCTGCGAAAATGGTGGCTTGAAGTTAAAAACTACTTTTTGCAGGATTCTGGCCTTGTTCTGGCCACAAAAAGCAGTTAGACGACCCAAGTTAGCACAATTTCGAAAGTATGGCATACATCAGCCCTCGAGAGATCGAGTTCCCCGAATGAAAACAATAACACGCGACCGCAAAGCACACTGATTGAGAGGGACCCTTGTTGGACACGGTTTTAGAATTTCTTCGCAATGGAGCGGTCGCCATCAACCATATATGGAAACCACCATTTACAGTAATTGGAGGTTAGGTGATTTGTAAGCAGAAAAATCGAAAAAGTATTTGCAAAAATTGTTTTGCTTCGTCGCGTTAGACAAATGAAGTCACTTGTTTTCGCGTGTTAACTTTCGTTGTTGAATTGTGTAACCGATATTTGCACGAGTGGTCATTATTGACTATTTTTCCAAAAATATACACCGCGGACTATGCATGCCACTCGAAAGCTGATCAACTGCTCAATTTTACAACAATCGCTAAAACTTGAAAACAAGTAATTCATTGTTTTGTCAACAACCAAGATCGAGAGTTGAGCTGTTTTCGTACCAATTTGTTAGAATGATTTTAGAAAACCCGTGAAACCAAATTCAATATTCATAATCTCTTGTCAAATTAATAAATTGACGCGGATTTTTCGCCATTTTGAGCGAGGTGTAAATGTGGAGCTAAATACAGTGTTTCTTATGGGAATACGATGCAAAATAATTTCCGTGAAATTTGATTCTGAAATATTCACAGGCTATAAACTTGAGATACCTAGCAAAATATTTTACTGATCAAATTTAAGGAATGTAGATTTGTTAGGAAGCGTGTTGGGATGTTTTGAGTTTGTCTGTACTAAATTTTCCTGCGGAAAAATGTATTGAATACTGAAGACGCGACTGAACGTTTCCCAGCAAATCTACATCCCTCATCAAACTTTATCAGTATAATTTTTTACCAGGTGTATCCAGACTGTGAAAATTTTAGGATCAGCGGAAGTCATTTCACATCGAATTTCCTTATAAACACTGCAGTTTCGCGCCATGTTTGCAACAGGCTCGCTCAAATTGGCGGACAAAATCCCAAACTGTTTTGTTTTACGGGTTTTGCCGTAAAATCGCCCTTGCAGTTCAAACAACTTTTACATTTGTTTTCTATGTTGCCTACGATTCCATCACTCAGGAGAAATATTAATTCCCGACAATTATAATTAATATAGGGAGACAAAGCTGATCAACTGATGATAGCATGTTTTTGTACATCTACAATTTGTAAAAATGTTCAACTCCTTTCGTATAATTTTAACACGTACGCTTGTTTTCTCTTTCAGTGCCTTTAATACTGCTTGTTGAAGTGGACCACAATCCAGGAGAGAGAACTCAAGCTTACAGGACAAGATATAGTCAGAGATTAATTCTAGAGGTATAACTATTTGTAATTTAGCCGCGGAAAAATGCTTAGTATTATTTTGCTACTCGCCAACAAGAAGAAAGCCATTATTCTCGAGTGATTTCACCAAATCCATTAACAAAACCGAGAAAGCATTGAGGAAATTTAGTTTTGCTGAAACTTGATTCACAGAATTCGTGCAACTTTGGAAAATTTTCAACGTTATTACAAAGCGAATTACTGCCGCCATCTGAGATAGCGTAATAGATTTTGCAGTTATAATATGCAATGCATGGTCTATAGCGATGTTTCTCGTTACGTCACCTATTGTTATTAATGTGCCAACCAGAGAACTATTGGTTGTTGAAACAAAGAGTTCTTTTGTTTAATGGTTGGCAAATTTGAATAACAAAACAAATTTGATGTAATGTTGATAAACAGTGAACACTCCTATTGCGCTATTCTGTGACGGCAGTGATTTGCTTTATGATTATTTTGATTTTGTTTTCATTACAGTCATTGGAAAATTGCTCGTGTAATTTGACGAATACAACTTCAAGCTTGAATCGTTAGTCGTTCTTAGAATTTTCCTGTTCCAAGTTTTATTTATTTTTTCTTAACTACAGCGGTCATTTGACTTTAGTTTTCTTCTATTGATACTGTTGTAATTCAGTAGTTGTATAATAATTACTAGTCTTATTACTTGTACTCGAGTGTTTGCTTGTTATTGAAAACATTGTAATTAGTTAATGGTAAAGGAATAAAAAACACTATTGAACTACCATTGTTTCTTTTATTTATTGTCTTTTATTGAGCATATAATTGCGCTTGCGCTTTAAAACTTGCTTAGTGACCACCCCTGGAAGAAATGTAGGCTATCTCTTTTACTCTATTTTAACTATGTAGGGTTGCCAAAAAGAAAAAAAATTCCGTGCTTTTGAACAGAGTCTAGCATAAGAAATCAAAGATGTACTAAGACTTTTGATGGGTCAAAACCGTTGGCACAATACACGATTTTTTCCCGCCAAAAGACTTAGTTTTTTTTTTGAATTTTTTTCTCGACAAAATGTTCCCGCCAAAAGACTTAGCTTTTTTTCCGATTTTTATTTTGTCCACAGAGAGATTTAATTTCTATACTGAAAGCTATTACCAGCCAAAGACATCGGAGACAATATTTTTTTATCCTTCTGGCGATATGTTTGAACATGAACAAAAATTATTCGAACTTAATGGTACTCTTCACGAGTCATTTGTATACTTTCTAAACATTTTCTACTTGAATTATTTACCTGTAGGTATTAAGCTACGCCATGCAACTTTTGATTTGTTACAATGGAGCAAGAGACTCTGGTAAATTAAAATCCAATTATGCGCGATTATTGCCATGATGTATTAACCCAAAGAGTAAATTTCCAGTTTAGTATGCCACGTTTTGCGCGATCTTTTCTCTTGCCCTCTGTAACAACCAAAAATGCAACAAAACAGACTAGCTACAAAAATCAATATCTGGTCCCACGGAGATGTTTAACCCAAATAATACAAACTTTGATAGCACAAAACGATAATAAAGCAAATCAAGTCAAGGATGTACCGATCACGAGTTAAAAAAAAATTGGTTCAGTTATATCGAATGGGAAAATTAGATTTGAACTGAAACGCTAAATGTTCTAAAGTATTTTTTCTCTTCGTCATCTTTGACATAAAATTGAAAAATTGAAAAATGCCGAATCAGTTTCTTGTTCAGTTAAGCAGAGTTTGTGTAATTACAAGACAAATGTGTATAATTTTTGCGAGAAAATGAAAGGATAAAAGCCGCCACAGGAACGTAGAACACACCAAAAAATTTTCTTCGATACACTTATGTTGATTATCGAAAATATACAATTCGGTTTTGCTACAGCATTTTTATTTTGTAGTCCGTGATCCAATCTTTTCAAATCCAAGATCGACATATCAATTCTCCATTTTCATCGCCGTCTGAGAATTTGGTGGAACATCAAGACAATAGTTTCTCAATTAGTGATTTTCTCTTATTTTTTTCGGTTTCAGTTGCAACATGCTAGAGCATTATTTTGTGGTCCGTGGTCCGTGATCCTCAGATCCTTTCAAACCCAAAGTCAGTTCTGAGACATAGTCTTCCTAATTGTTGATTTTCTATGTTTTCATTACCTATTGTATCAGAGCTTATAAAAAACGCGCGATATAACCAGATATTGATTTTTAAATTACTTAAATATCAAGGATATAAATGACAATTTGAAGGGTCCTCCATTCAAGATATAGGAAAGCAAATTCGGGCATATTGAACAAAACTCGCCTAAAATATTTTACAGTAAAAAACAAAGACAATTGCCACAAAAATTCCCCCGTCACTGCAATTCAAAGAGTGACGTGTTTTTCTAAAGCAATTTGTATTTCATGGAGGGACCTTCAAATAGCCATGACTAAAAATACATTAACTGAAAGTGTTGGTGGTTATAGAAACGTGAAGCTACGGTTAAAGTGGCGTGTTTATTTCGAATAAATTGTGCGTGAAAATAATAAGCCTTACATTGTGTGCTACCTGGGCGTGAAGAGAATAATGTAATGTAAAAATAAATCGTACAAAAATAGGTCACGGTGCCCCCCTGGTTTCAATGTTGAATGACTTGAATGGCTAACCTTAAGTCCATTTCAAATCCACTTGAAAAAAACAGATGAATAGTAAATGAAAATGGCGTGTATACCTAATTAAAGGGGTTGAAAACATTTAGTTGCACGCTGCCACCTCTAAGTCGCTCCACGTCTCTTAAAAACATTCACAAAAGTTTCGTATTAAATAACAATTCAGCAATCATTATCATTATCAGTATATAAACTGAAAACAATTCAATTGAGCGATTTCCCAACAACTTTTGAGAAGGATTTCCCTCTACGTTGGCTTCTGAAAAACGTATTCAACTGTTAACTAATCAGAGGAAAGATCGGCTACTTTCAAATGCTGGCCAATCAAAGGGGAAAAAGAACAAGTGTATGTGTTCACTCGACGTTTTTCAGGCGTTACTACTAGCTGCCAAAGCTGTAAGAAAACCGCTCTATAAAATTATATTCGTCAGCAATTATTCCAAAATAATACGTGGCAAGTATATTTCAAGAACTCGCATCAAGAATCCTTTAAGTTGGTGATCTAGTGAAAACTCTTTACGCTTCTTTCAAATCCAAAGAATACGACGAATTAACGACAGTGAGAAAAAAAAACAGCAACAAAAAAGATATCTCGAAGTAATCAAAAAGGCTTGCGCTTCAAATATATTACCACCATGGGAAATTAATTTTAAAATCAAATTCTTATCGTTTTGTCGTCTTCTCCACTACTTGGATCTCCTCATATTCCATAAGCTCTTCATGGTTTAAATTCTCCTTGCCTTCTTTCGTTCAGTATTCTCCCTGAAAGTTAATGAAACAAATAAAATCGTCATGTCATGATAGCCAGCGAACTTTTTATATAATTAGAAGATAAACATGGCCCCACTATAATTTCTAACAAATTCAGAACTTAACAAGCGTTGTAAAAACATTTAGAATATATTACCAGTACATTGCTATGCATGTTAAAGGTGTAATTCTGCATGAGTTGTAGTAGTATTTGGAAATAATACCGCGAGTAATATAAGCGGCGAGTGATATTTTGGACAATTTTGAAATATTACTCGCCGGTATTATTCCTTATAATATACTCAACAAAATATGCAGCTTCTGATTGGTCAATGACGAATGCATAAATAGGTTATAGAGTGCAATACGGAATTGTGATAAACGGTACCGGACAAGTAGAGACGCTTTTGCCGCTTAATGGCATTGAAATAAGCTTTCAAGTTAATGGTTAAATATTTTCTAAACTATAGTACTGTAACTCTTTCAAAAAGTTCACGCTTGGTTTGTCTGCGCGTTCAAGAAACATGTGAGCACTCTGGAAACTAGTGAAGCGTTTCATGTGAAGAGTAGCGTGATGGCCGCAGCAAAATTTTGTTGAGAATATTATAAACAAAAAATCGTATGAACTGCTCGTGCAATTAGTGATTTATGGTCACTCGTGATGTTTTGAAAGTTCTCAAAATTGCACGCGGGGTACGAGCCTTTAGGCGAGTGCAATTTGTACACGACGATCGTAGCATGTACACGACGATCGTAGCTTCACAGATGTCATTGGAGCTTCGTTTTGAAACGTTTAAGCAATGGAATGCTTTGTTCAGCTTAGTTATACCACACAAAAGTGTTTTGCTTTCAATATTCGTAGGTTTTTGGACACTTTGACAGATAATCTCGTTGAAATGCCCACTTTAGTCCACACGCTAAACAATAGAAATGTCCGCCATCTTTTTTCTTTTCTTTCTTAGAGTCAATTGTTACACTTGCCATATTTGCAAACTGTAATTTCTACATGTAAGTATCTCAGTATTTGAGATAATTACAGCTCGTTGAACCAATCACCGTTCAGAAATGTCGCAGCCTGTATTATAAAAGATCGAATTGGAATTTAAAAATGATGTTTTTTTAAGGTGGCTGGTAACGGATTACAGCACTTGTGCTTTGATTGATCGATTCTGCCATCCTATATCAGTACGTTGATGTTAAATTATAATGGCATCAAACGAATGCCCAACCATTGGTAAACAAGTTACGATCATTTTATTGACATCAAAGCTTACCATAGCAACAGTGTAACCTGTCATAAACACCCTTGGAAAATTTAAGGTAGCTCTTAGAATTTTTTAACACGTTAATAATCGTTATTCAACAATAACAAATGGGGGTCAGAGGGCCCGCCAGTTTTTTTAGAGAGGGGAATTTAAGTCCTCTGAAATGGCTAGAAATGCATCTAAATTTAAGAAGCGTGCACGGTGCAAATTACAAACATTCAGCGCTTAAAAAGCGATGTTTTTAATGCAAGAATCAACATTTGTTATCCGATCTTTAAATTCAGAGAGAGTTGTCCACTGTTCGAAAACCAATCAGAAATGTTTGGAGACTCTTTTCTGTGTGTGATTATCTCGCAGGACTGAATGTTCCGCGTTGTCCAAAGCTGTATATAATTCTTAGTTTAAAGTATCTATGGCGATAAAAATTTGTCATAAAAAAACGTTTCCCTACAAAACGCAAGATGCAACTGCTCAATAGCATAAAATCAGTCAATTATAATAATTAATAATTTAATAATTTATATAGCGCTATTTCTAAAGTTCACAGCGCTTAACAATATGTATAAGTTAAAATTAAATTAAGATGAACAGATAAATGGAACTAATTAATTACATAATAAAAAGCTAAAGTGATTAAAGTGAATAAGCAAGTTTGAATAAAAATGTTTTGAGATTCCTTTTAAAGGAATCAACGGAGGTGCTGAGCTTAACGTGTAAAGGAAGTGAATTCCAGAGCCTAGGCGCTGAGATTGAAAAAGCACGGCTACCGTAGGTTTTAAGATTGAAGGATGGTTCTATAAGTAGATGTTTAGTAGAAGAACGAAGGGAACGGACAGGTACATAGTGGTGTAACATACAGCGAATATACTCAGGGGCTAAGTTGTTAAGAGCCTTATAGGTAATGAGCGCGACCTTGAAGGCAATACGTTGTTCAACAGGCAACCAATGTAGTTCAATCAGAGTATCAGATATATGATCATACTTCCTCTTCATGGAAATTAGTCTTGCGGCAGAATTAAGCACAAACTGGAGTTTTTTAAGCAAACATTTAGGTAGACCAACAAGTAGCGAATTACAGTAGTCAATCTTAGAGCTAACGAGGACATTAACAACAGTTTTTGTAGACTCAATGGAAAGAAACTTTCTGATGCGAGAAATATTCCTAAGGTGATAAAAAGATGATTTACAAATAGCAGTGACTTGCTGATCAAAAGCCAGGGTGTCATCAAAAAGCACTCCAATATTTCTGGCACAGTTGGAAGGATAAATAAGGTCATCGCCGACTTGGACATAACAGAGTGGTGGCTGTGGACGCTGACGTGCCCGAAAAACTAGAAGCTCAGTTTTATCACTATTAAGTTTCAGCTTGTTGGACAACATCCAGTTATTTACTGACCGCATACAATTCTCGATCATATCCTTTGTTAGTTCCAGCTGACCTTGGACAGAAGGCTTAAATGACAGGTAGAGCTGAGAGTCATCAGCATAAAGATGAAAACAGAGCCCATGATGTCTCATAATATCGCCAAGGGGTGACGTATATAGGGAATAGAGGATGGGGCCAAGTACAGAACCCTGTGGAACTCCCCACTGAAGAAAGTTCGAGCTAGAATTGGAGCCATCAATACTAACATATTGCTGTCGACTCGAAAGATACGACTGAAACCAAGCCCAAGCTGTTCCTCTGATGTGAAAGCGATCGTGTAATCTAGATAGTAAAATTTGATGGTCCACAGTGTCAAAGGCAGCAGAAAGATCTAGTAACAGAAGGATGACACATCCATTGTCATCAATAGCGCGTAAAATATCATCCTGGACTTTTAACAAGGCGGTTTCAGTGGAGTGATGCTTCTTATATGCTGATTGGAAGGGCTCGTGCAAATTGTAGGTATTAAGGTAAGATGTCAGTTGAATAGCGACAACTTTCTCAGTACATTTGGAGATAAACGATAGATTGGATATAGGTCTGAAATTCTTCATTTGCTCATGGTCGAGTGAAGGCTTTTTCAAAATTGGTGTGATGACAGCAGTCTTTAACCGCGTAGGAACCACACCCTGCTCGAGAGATAAGTTGACAATTCTCGTAATAACAGGAAGTAGAACATCAGAGCACTGACGGAACAATGAGGCAGGTAAAGGATCGAGGACACATGACTTGGACATTGATGTACGAACAATACTAAGCAGACCGAGTGTAGAGACGGTGTCAAAATCACAAAATTCGGATACACAGCAGCCATTGTCAAATTGAACTCCGAGATCGCAGGAATTAGTAGAAGCGAGATCGTCTCTAATTCTGGTTATTTTGGAAACGAAGAAGTCAGCAAACTTATTACAAAGAATGCGTGAAGAGTAACAGGTGGGCAGAATGCGAGCAGGCTTGCGGTAAAGCATCTTATCGATGGCCTTGAAGAAAATCTTACCGTCGGACCCACAATCAGCAATCATAGTACTAGTAGAGTAGTAGTCCATTTTTGCACGGAAAATCATATCATTGACCTTGTTGGATTGATCAACATAGCAATCTCTGTCAACAGACAGTTTAGTACGACGCCAGCGCCGTTCTAATCTCCGCCGTGTGGACTTGGCAATCGAGATATCATTATTATACCAGGGTGCAGCGGGACGAACAGTAACGGTGCGTTTCATGAGAGGCGCATGTCGATTCAATATGGCTGACAGATCATTCATGTATAGATCAGTAAGAGACGTTAAATCGTGATAGGAGTTAAATGAATTAAGTAGAGACGAATTAGCTATGTCATCACGCAAAGATGATATATCGATACACTTAAGTTTACGAAACACAAGTTCCCTCTTCTCAAACGGTTGTTTGGCAATAGTCAGCAGACAGTGAACAGGTAGATGATCAGAGATAACTGCATCAGTCACAGAAAAATCATAGGTAGTGTTATCTTCCGATTTAGTTATAATAAGATCCAGCGTATGACCATTCCTGTGAGTCGGAACATAAATGTGATGAACTAGTCCAAAAGAATCTAATAGATGCATAAATTTCGTAGCTGTGGGATCAGCCAGAACATCGACATGGAAGTTAAAGTCACCCGCAATGACCAAGGAACACGGAGACAGAATTAAACACTCGAGCAAATTTGAAAATTCATCGAAGAACATCTCACATGTTAAATTATTAGCAATTGACGAGGCGGTCTGTAAATAATGACGAGCCTTAGATTGATAGATGAATGGTTCATAAGCATATCAGCAAACTCGAACGACTTGAAGGATGTGTTGAATAGTGATTGTCTGGTAAAGTTGTAAGACTTCTTATGAAGTAAGGCAACTCCGCCACCTCTCGATCCACGAGGAACACTGTGGAATACATATCCAGAAGGACACAGATCACGAATAGTAACATCATCAGTATCGTCAGAGTGAAGCCAAGTCTCGGTTAGAGCAAGCATGTCAACATCATGATCCACGACAAAGTCCTTGATAATATGCGACTTATTAACAACAGATCTTGCATTCAAAAGACAAAAATTTGCAGGATGAATACAAGGAGATGCAGGCAAATTGATTAAAGGAACACGCCCTTCACAAGCAATGTGATCCACACGCGAGCGCACCAAGGTCGAAATACGAGTAAAGTTATGGTTGAGGCGGTCCACTCTCGCTTTGCCAGCACGCTTTCCGCGAAATCTCAGGATTGAATTATCCTTGATGTGGAACAACATTTCATCCGAAGGACGACAACGACCAGAGAAACGAATGGAGAGCAATTCACATCTCGTATAGGCGAAACTGGATGAATATGCATAATGTGTTAAATTTCCCGAAGTTGGCAAAGAAGCGTGCAAGTGAGAATTGATATTCACAGATGAAGAAATATGACCAGAACCATTAGGTAGAGCAGAACACGGTCCCGGGTTTCTCTCAATATCCATGCACACAGATAAGTCCATTGGCGGGAGATACACACAAACTGGACCATGTTTGAGCCAGGCACACAACGGACGACGAAGACAACACGTGGACGAAGAAGAAACGAAGCGGTAGACAAATCGACTTGAATTCCACGAAACCGCAAGCGCCAGGCGATGAGACTCATCCAGAGGTCGAGCCAAGCACTTAGACTGAAAACTAGGCATCGGAACGCGAGACAGAACGAGAAACAGTGAAAGAAAAACTAAACTATTCCTAGCGACTAAAAACGTGGCTGCCATCTTGGCGCTCATTTACATCAAAGGTATCTACTCGTCACAACTTAACTCTGGATGTTTGTTCAGTTGTAATCGCGTCTACTTTTGTCCGTTGCGAACTACTGTAGATTAGAAAGAAAATTTGTGTGAAATGACATTGTTGGGGGGGGGGGGGGTAAAGCCACCCCAGCCCCTCCCCCTGCGTGGTCGATGGGTCACCGAGCTTATTTTTCAATTATAAATACTTAAAGCTAAAATTAAGAGTGCTTTTGATAGGTACTACAGTTACTATGGTAAAATTGTATGCCAAGAAGATGATCATATCTTGTTTACCAATAATTGGGCATTCGTTTGATAGCATTATTTTAACATCAAACGGAAATAGGATGGTAGTAGTGATCAATCAAAGCACGCAAGTGCTGTAAACCGCCGGTTGCAAGTTGTATTTGGTAAAAAGAGAAAATATCATTTGAATTGCAATCTAGCTGATTTTTAAAAATGAATTTCAATGTGTTATCAGTCAATCCAAGTTAGTACAAAAGTTCATGATCTAAACAGCTAGCTTTAATATATAAGCAGCTTCTTTGATCGTCTTTGCGGAAATTATATGCCAGTACGTAGTTTAGATTCAGTAGTGTCCAAGGAAGATTCTATACAAAATGATGCAGCACTTACCAATCTAACAACTTTGAATGGTTTCCATGATTTCTTTTGTTCTTCGTTTTTCAAGATCATCCTCTAGTCACTGTGCTTTGAATACGATGATCTGTTAAAGAATCAAAACTCTATTAAAATACTGTTTTAACTTTTCAATGCGAATTGATCTTACAAACGCAAAGGACCATTACATCATAAACGCGTTAGTAGCTCAAGGTAGCGTGTTTCTAGTCTTCTTCTTCGTCTTTGCGAAGTTACGAGATTCTTTGCATGCAGGACAAGTTAGGACTGGTTTCCAAGAAAACTGTTGCTAGATTCCATACAAAAATATAGCACTTACCAATCCAACACAATCCTTGGATGCTGTTCATGATTCCTTCAGTCAGTTTTCTTCTGTTCTTTGGTTTTCGACGATTTGCGAAGTTAACTGTCAGCCATTGTGTAGAACGTAAACTGATGCGAAGATCTGCTGAAAAATATATTAAAAACGCCATCAACACAGAGGTTTGAGAGTTGATCTTACAAATGTATGGTTTGATTTGAACTTCAGACCAACATGATGGAGTTCTCATCGATCGTCATCATCATCATCATCATCATCATCGTCGTCGCCGTCATCATCGTCATCATATCGTTATCGTCATATATCATGCAGTGTAACTAAAATGGTCAAATATGTCTTGAATGCAGTCACTTTTGGATGTGATGACATTTTAGGGTTAAGAAAGACAATTTTTAGACATCTACAGCAGAATTTGAACCTAAAACCTTCTTTACATTGCTAAAATGAAGTTCTACTGAGGTACAATTGTGGAAGCTAGACCAAATAAGCGTCCCGCCAAACGTCGCCCCCTCCCCACACCCCTCAACTGTAAGCCCCTCCCCCCAGGTAAATGAGTTTTTGAAAGCCCAGGGCCTACCGCTTTCTATCAAGTTTCACACTATCGATACAACTTTACAAAGTGATATGCAGCCATTTATTTCCACGACATACATTTAGAAACCAATTCACCGTGTATGACCACTGGTGAACTCGCGAGCGCAGTGCACGCAAGCGTAAGTGCAACGGCATCACTAAACAAGGTTTTTAAAAACCGACACTATACAACGAATTTGCGCTCAGCTGAATCCGATATTTAGGATTTGTTTTCGTAAAAACAGGCTTTGAAATCAAATTGTAATAACACAACTGAAATGTTCGATACTGGAATTTAACTAATTCAAAATAGATTAGTTACCTTGACAAGTGCAACTGCCGACTAAAATATCCTCGTTCAGTGTGGTTTGCTGCAGGCAAGAACTGCTCAGAATGCCAACTGTTCATGAAATGCTTTCTGTAGGTTCCACGTACGCTAGTTGTCGAGTGTTTCTTTCGTTTTTAGGCGGGACATAAAGCGTTTAAGCTTGAACGTTTTCAATCAAACTAAAACGTGGCCGAGTCCCAGAGAAGAGTTCACACATGGATACAGCTTTGAATAAATTAGTTTTCATTAAAATTCATGAAGTAAAGGCACGGAGCAATGTGACAAAAAATTGTATTTTTTCTCAGTGGATTGGACTCTTGTATGGAGAAAACGATTATTCTGGTTGGAAATCAAATGGGGTGATTCTTCCTGCAGGAAAATGTCCGGATTAAATTCGAGGTTTACGATTTTTAACAGAATGACCAGGAATCATCAAATCATTTATTTAATTAGATCACTAGCACGGTGTATCAACCTGGAAAAATGATCAAATGGTACAGCGTTCTATCGTTCCGCGTGCTCATGTTTTAAAACTGTTTTAAAAACTGCAAAGTTCCATTTGCAGTAAAAATTCTGACCGGATATTTCAATGAAATAGTAAAATCTAAAGGGACGCAGCAAGTGCATTTCAACAGAAAACTATTGCTCGTAATAAATGTCAAACAAATTGGCGTTTTTTACTTCGTTTTCCGCTCTCTTCGCGCGCGGAATTACCACTAGAAACTCGAAGTGTGTAAAATACCAATAAAGCGCACGTAAGGGAGAAATAAATATTTCAGGCATAAAAATGACATATTAGGCCCAGTTCAGACGCCGTACTTCACATGAGCCGAAGTGTAATCTTTTTTTTTGCGTCTGAATCAATTCGGAACGGCTGATTGAATTCGGATCGGCTCAGCCGTTCTTCCCGCCTGGCTCAGCCGGGAATAACGGCTGTGGACCGGCTTTGATTCAGACGCCGAACTTCACATGAGCCGAAACAAATGCATGAATTATTATAATGTATTTTTCAGTATAACAGCAATTTTCCCCTATTAATTTAAGTTCGGCTGAATTTAGCTCGGCGTCTAAATCAATTCAGCCGGTCTAAATTAATTTGGGTCGGCCTAAATTCGAATTTGATTCGGCTCATGTGAAGTACGGCGTCTGAACTGGGCCTAAATTAGAGAGATTAAGCATCACGTTTGTTTTTCCCGCAAACGGCAAAAATCCCACTTTTGCCGTCTGGCGTTTGCTGTTTCTACGTCAAAGTGAGTAGGTTTCGCGATTATCGTGAATGTGTGAATTATTTTCGACTTTTTCTGATTGGAGTGAAAATAAAAAGAAACGACTGCAAGCTGAAGTTTGCCGTTTTCCGTCTCTATTGTATGAAAACATGACCGCGCACTGCGGTACTGACTAGCTTTCGTTGACGGAGGAATTTTCGCGCAATGAATTCATGTTATACTCTCCTGAACTTAATATCGCTGCTCTGCGAGCAGGCAAGATGAATTGAATCTTGCAATATTATTCATCATTTTTTCAGCATGTTGAGCTGAGTTTCTCATATAAAACTCTTTTATTTTGCATAATAATTTTTTATTATGCAGTTACAGATATACTGGTTTGTTGGAGTGTCAAAAAAATAGAGAAGTATGGTAATAACGTGTTATGTGAGATGACGCTGGAAAACAAAAATAGAGCTTGTGCGGGGAAAGGTATACTGGAAGCTGCCTTCGACAAGGTCATTAGACCTTTGTTGCATGCGAGAGCCGCGGACCGCTGTACAATTAAAAGCATGTGTGCATGGTTGAACAATTATAACAACTGCTAATGAAAGGGGGACAGTTTTCGGTGGTGATTTTAGCGATGATGAAAGGGGGACAGTTTTCGGTGGTTATTTTAACAATGGTAGCTTACATGGAAATGCGATTCGCCTAAAATCGTTTAGAAAACATTGGGAGAAAACGGCCTAAAAAGTTATGGAGGTGGGCAGGGGGGGTTGAGTTTAAAAGCGGAGATGTATGTAACTGTCTGTTAAGTTCAATTCCCCCTCTATTTATAACTGAAAGATAAGAGGAAGCATAGCGAAATGTAGAAAACAACAGTTGATGTTTCTGGTCAAATTTATTAAAAAAATATTATCTCTTTATTTACAAGAATTAAAATGTCGAAACTCCATTAAGCTCTTGTATTACGCTAGAGTTTCATATGGTGCTACTGAACATTCCTGCGCACCATAGCGCCAGACATTTTCCTTCCTGTCAGTCAGTCTGCCTGTACGTTAACGCGCTTTCTCTCGCGTCTTAGAATCCCTTGTCTGCTTTCTGGGTCCGTATTGAGAAAAACTATACCCGTTGTCTTAAGTAGGACGTAGGACTGTACTCATAGCAGTACTAACTCATAGTTACTGTAGTACTAATTCATAGTGGTACTCATAGTAGTACTAATAGGACAGTTCACGCGTCACCTCAACATTACACCGTGTTTAAAGCACGTCTAACTTTTTTGGTAAACGCCAAAAAAATGGTAAATTAACAGACTGCTGGAAATATACTGAGCTTTGTGTTTGAAAAGTCTTAAACTTCTCCTTTAATCAGGGACCGCGGAGGGGGAGGGGCTGGTAGGGCTGTAGCCCTACCACTTTTTTTGCTTGGGTTGATTTTTAGGGCTCCAGATGACATGGATAATAATGTATGAATTTTACCACTGGAAAGTAACAAAACGCCGTCTACTCTTGCATATGCGCTTCACGAAGTCAAAGGCTCGGCAAAGCTCGCGGCGGCAGTTATTCTCACAGGCGTGTTCCTACCGTATGGCAGACACGGATGAGGGGGACTAGGGCGATTTGCCCATGTGCTCGACGATGCTCGACGAACTCCATACTTGCAGACATTACGGTTCGTTTGCTGGTTAAAAAACATCGAAAGATTATTGTATGAATTTATGGTCAATAAAAACGGATGTATTTGATACTCTTAATTTTTCAAAGCCAAAAATTAATGATGTCTGTGTTTTTATTCAAATACCCTAATTCTTGCTCCAGAATGCAGGAAATGCATTCTAAGAGGCCCAAATTTCAAAATTTTCCGGGGGGACATGCACCCGGAACCTCCTAGAAACTCGCGCCTTAGGCGCTCGGAAATCGCGCCTTCGGCGCGAATTGTCCCTTCTCTGCCTTTTAGCCCTACCACTTTAAAATGGTCTCCGCGGTCCCTGCTTTTACGGTTTCATTTGTGAACGTATCGACCATCGGCTCATGCAGTCCAAACAACGAGACCAATATAAGTACTAGAATGAAAAGAGGGAAATTGATCACATGAAAAAGTAAAATGGGTAAAAAAGCCTCTACGACACATGGTGTTCCCTGGTGGTCACCCATGCAAGTACCAACCACGCGCGACAGGGCTTGACTTCGGTGATCGAATGGGAACCGGTGTTGCCCCTATGGTCGCAGACCGTGAGAGAAAAGTTCTAATTTAGACAGGCGAGTTGAATAGTCCTACACACGAGACATTTCCCTTCCTACCAGTCAGTCTGCTTGTACATTAACGTGCTTTCTTTCTGGAAACAATGTGGCCCACACCTTAATTATAAGAGCAATATATAATTATAATAATGATAATAACTTTATTTAAGTGTCAAGTTTCACTAGAAGAGATGTGCGAAATACATTTTATGGCAACAGAAAGAAATTGAAAGGAAAGAAGGTAAAGAATCTACCAAGTCTCAACCTCGGAAACAACAACAACTATATTTACATATCCGAATCTCTAATTCCTTCGAAGAAGAAACTCTTTGGACGTGCTAACAAGCTAAAGAAACGGCTAAAATGGAAATTCATCTGGACGAATAATGGGAGAATCTACCTCAAGGAGTCTGATAATACTAACACACATGTTATCGATTCAGAAGAAAATATGAATGAACTTGAACTTCAATACCATTCATCGAACAATGCTTCTGCTCACAATTAATACCAAGGGCTTCATACATATAACCTGTCATAGGTTAAGCATTTCATCTTCTGCATACATTGACTCCCAAGTAAACCAAGGAAAAAGAAAGGAACCCTTATTCTGTATAGAAGAGGTATTTCTAATTATTAAGATAACAATTACTCTTTATTATAAATTTTAAAGAAATATTATTCATAATTTACTCTACGATGCTTTCGAATTGCCTTTTCATGACTTGAATCATAGAGATTTCCTGAAAGCTACGGGTGCATGGGTTCATCATGCTCCTAGTTCTTTGCTGGAATCTCTGGGATCTGTTTAGAGATGTTATTGAGAGTCCAGAAAAACGATACTGATCTAGACGAAAACACACTAGGGAATTACATCGAATCCAAATATTATGATATAAAACAAACTGGCACATACCTTCAAAAGATTAATAAGCAGAAAGGCTTCTCAATTCTACACTGCAATACCCGTAGTCTTCCTAAGAATCTGACCCTATTAAACGACATATTATTAACCATGAAAGAAACACCTAGTGTTATAGCTATATCTGAAACGAAACTTAAGGAAAACAACACTTGTAATATCTCCATCCAGGATATTTATTCTTAGGTACAAATTCTAAAACTACAGCAGGTGGTGTTGGATTATATGTCACTACTGATTTAGAATTTAACAGAAGGCAAGACCTCGAAATGGTTTTCTGAGGGACTTGAATCTTGTTGGATTGAGTTAATTAGGAAGAAACAGAAAAATATTATTATTGGATGTATTTATAGGTACCCATCAAATAATCGTGATCACTTCCACGAAACTTTAAAACAAAACTTCGAAAATCTTAACACTCAAGCTTATGAGATCTATATTTTGGGAGATATGAATATTAATTTTCTTATGTATAACAATGATAAACAAACATCTGACTACCTAGATATGTTGCTAAATTTAGGACTTATGCCAATTACCACAAAAGCAAACTAGAATAACCGATCACTCAGCTACCCTAATTGATCATATATATACAAACTCACCACAAAAAATTATTAAATCAGGAATTTGCCTTGTTGACATATCCGATCACCTTCCGATATTCTGCACCATAGCAACGAAACTTCCAGAAGCAAATGTACAACAATATTACAGGGATTTTTTCAGCTTTTAATAATGAATTATTTATAAATGACTTGAATAATATAGATTTTACAAATCTTGTCAACTCAGACGTCAACGTAAGCATGAGTAAAATAATCAACACACTACAAATAATCTCTGATAAACATGCTCCAATTAAAATGGTCTCAAATGCTAAGAAAAGGAGATTAAAGAAACCATGGATAACAAACTGCATTCTCACCTCAATTAAGAATAAGCAAAAAACTTTTTAAATCTCACTTTCTTAGCAAAGATCCTAAAAAAATTATGCAATATAAAATATATAATAATAAATTGAATAAGATCAAAGAAGCAGCAAAAAATGTGTACTTCACTTCCCAATTCAACATCAACAAAGAAAATATCTGAAAGTGACTTGGAAATTGATTGGCATGTTAATTAATAGAAAAAAACCTTCTCAAACTCCAATAACTAAACTTCTCTATAACAATAAATGTTATATAGATAAGGCAAGTATATATCATCAATTAAATACTCACTACATAAATGTTGGCCCTAGCCTATCCTCACAGCTTCCTCAATATGACACCACGAATCCGATCAAATATATACACAACTCATTCCAAAACAGTTTCATGTTCCGTGGAATTTGCTTACACGAGGTTCACGATTCAATAATGGGGCTAAAATTGAATAAATCAACAATAGGAATCCCCCAAAGATGTATTAAGTTAGCATGTGATTATATCAGTGAAGCTTTAACAATAGTGTTTAACCATTCATTAGTCAAGGCATTGTGCCTGATATCTTAAAAATCGCAAAGATCACACCTATTGACAAGGGAGGTGAAACCACAGATCCCAGTAACTTTCGCCCAATCTCTACGCTATCTTCATTTACTAAAATATTCGAAAGACTTGTCTACAAGCAAATCATTAAGAGGCCCTGACTGGAAATATGGAGAATCGCTGGCCAGGCTGGGAAAATCGAAAATCCTGATAATTGGCCTGAATGACACTTATGGGGAACTATCTTCGAAAATAATACTTAAAGTTTCTGGAAATTTATACTTTTCGAGAAAATCGAGAAAAACGAAAATACGGGTTTTGCCTAATTAATTATGCAAAAATCACACTGAAAATTGGCCAAGTTCAGTACGCTTGTATTCAAACATTTCGCATTATCAGAAAACAAGATTGATTTTTCATAATAGCATACCTCTTCTACTTTCTAGCAATTGGAAATGTTTTGGTTCTGGAGCGACTAGGAAGGTTGCAGGGTTATTTAAAGTAACGACATTTCAAGCACTTTATGAGAAGGGAAAAATTGCTTAATTTCAAAGGTAAAAAACGCATCTTGGTATGTCCAATATGAAATCCAAATTACCATCGTGATACAGTTTGACCTTAGTACTTTCATAATATGAAATAAAAAATCTGGGCAATCAAGGCACGCGCTGGCAAAAGCGAAAGTTTGCGACGCTCTAAACCGTCAAATTAGCATAATGCAAATTTCTAAACTGAAGTATTCGGATTGATCTGGTGTGTGAAGGTTCCATTTTGACGCTGTGATTTGAAGGAAACACGCAAGAAATAATTTAAAAAGATGATATTAATCAGCCTTTACTTCCGCTGCTGGTTTTTGGTTACACTTTGATCTGAACAGATTGTCAAACCCTTGTTTTGGCTGACTTTACTTACCTGCGATTGCGTGATCGGAGTCACATCAATATAGTTTTGACACATGCCGCGTTACTGAAATGTTTGAAAAATAAGAAATGGGGACAACATAGCCTGCTTAATGTAATGCATATATGTTATTGAAATGTTTAGTTGTTTGCCATGATATCTAATCGTGAGGGCAACTTTTTTTGCCATTTCAAAATAAATACGGTATTTCCTTGATTAATCGCCCTGAGCCTTCCCTCGAATTTGCGCCATCTTGCTTTCATGAAATCTGAAATAACAACCAACCCCTCAGGTCCACTCCAATTTTAAAACAATACCACAGCATGGATCAGAACTTGGCTGGGCGAGGTGGGGAGTTATACTTCTCGGTGCCCGGCGTGGTGTAGGCTACATGTTTAGAATATAATCTTCAAAAAAGAAGTCAATTTAGATAAGTACCAATTCAAGTCCAGACAAGTTGTTCCAAAAAGAGCTGTTTTATCTAGACGGTTGGATGCCAGACATTTGCTCCACTCTCTATTGGTGAGTTATCCATTCCACACCGAAGCAAAACAAAAACACAACCCAGGATTACCAATACAAAAAAAAGAGTGAAAGAGAGACACTAATTGATAGGCACACTGTAAATATGCTGCACTCAGACCTCTGTCTAGAATCAAATGTAGAAGGCGGCGGAATGATCACTGCTATTAATACTAGCAACCACTTCCTTGGTAGTGCCACGTGATGCTATGCCGTGCCTATTCGATATAATATTGGCCGGCGCGCGTGAGATTAGCATGGTTTGAACAAGTTCTTACGCTATAACAAAATGAACTGCGTCAAGCACAAGAAATCCCTACAGGTAGCTTCATTATTCTCCGGATATCTGAGCGAAGTAAACAAGTATAACGTATTAAACAACAACAACAAATGTTGCCAAGAGAACCTCCATAAAACCAATTAAAAACAATATTTTCAGTCCAAATGGAGACTATCAAGGCTGCTTCAAACAGTAGTGGGATCTGTCTAACTGCGTACAATGCAATTTCAAAAATTGGTATAGTCTGGTGTATTAAACCCCTTTTTTACGAGTAATGAATGTAACATCCCTTGCATCTCTGTTGTGGAAGATCTCCGGGAAGATCTGGTAGAAATCTGCTCTTGCAGTACAAGATCATCTATTACTGTCAGATTGTTTTGACAACAGACTGCGACTAATCCCCCCGTAATCTCACTCATCCCCAGTCGTCTCCCTTGTTAGTTGACGCGCGTGACAAGCTCCCCTTGCCACGCGCGTTTCCTCATTATTGTCACGCGCGGCTCTAAACAAGAGAAACAACTGGGGACGAGTCATCCCCGTATTCCATGAACCAAGACAAAACTCACAAAAATTACCATGCCTTTTTTCATTTCCCCCAAAATACACAGTAACATAAAAGATTAACGAAATACTGTACAATACTCCATGGAGTTACTTTGTGCACAATGTACAAATTGGCGAGTATGCGCGCGAGCCTCCTGGGGCGCAGCGCGCACAGCGTGTGGAAAAAAGGGAAAGGAGCTCCTTTCTCTCCTTCCCCTCGCGCTCCGGGCATTGCGCGAATCCCAAATACCTCCTCTCCCTCCCCTTTCTGCGCCGGCTAAGCAGGCTATATTCACACTCACCCTAGTGTCTTTGCTCTAAGATCGCGCGCGTATGTCAGTCGCCAAACAACTCTTTACGGACTGTATGCAGTCTAGTAAAATCGTGAACAGTATTACTTTTTGATCTAAAAAAATCCCCCAAATATCAAAATCGTACATGCCATACCCATAAGAAATCCTTCGCTATCCACGCCAAACACCCCTACCGGCTAAGTACAACGAACGTTTACGTTTGTGATATTGCATATATATCCTAAGGCTTGATT